>JBBPOF010000756.1:0-17140 GCA_038091315.1 Porphyrellus cyaneotinctus | reverse complement strand
CAAAGTATGGCTGGAGTTCAAGAACCTTTGACTGTGGCTTCTTTCCAAGAAGCTTGCCCAAAAGCAAATAGGTCCCTTTGAGGTAACTCAGGTAATCTCCTGCACTGCCTACCAGCTAAAACTTCCTCCAATATGGAAGATACACAACATCTTCCATGGAATTCAGATGAGGTTCATTGATTGATCTCAATTATGCTGATACCCTTCTCAATTATATGATTTAGTGAGGCCATAGTGACTCAATGTCACAAAGTCCTAGGCCTTCATGGAAGCCGAACTACATCTCATACACTTCTGGTTACCATTAAGCGCCAACTGGTACTTGATCAAATGGTGAAAGATCCTGCAAGACTCCAGGGTCCTGATTTGATTAAAGAGGGTATAGCTTTTGATTGTGGTGTTCATATAAGCCATGACTTCATTACAGCTGAAATGCGTCAACATGATCCTACAGGATTCGAGATACGAGACCCCACTGCAAAAAGATCCTTCATCAGCCACTTGTTGCCCTGGATCCTCATCATGAATGGTCTGGTGATGGCCATGATAAGCTCTCGAGCATTGACTTCCCTATCTGGGGAATTTGTGACAAGTGGTCTGGCAAATGGCTTGGGCTATAGGTTGTTCCAAATAATCCAACTGAAGACTGCCATTGCATATCTCTATCTTACCACAATTGAAGGTGTTGGTGGTATGCCTTCAGACTATGACAGATTGTGGAAGTGAGACCACCCAAGTCTTTGGGCTTGTGAATGCATTATGGTATGTCATGCTATAAGTACCAAATAGTACATGCTGTTAATTTCTCAACAGTGAAGAGTTTGCACCCAAATACTCAGCCAATGACCTGCCCCCGCATCGTTTCCTTCATAGTGTCAAAAATATTGTCATTGAACAGGGGTGGCTGCATGTGCACCTTTAGTGGGGTGCACATGTGAAAATATGGTGGGAAGCAAGTGAAGGAATCTATAATTCGACTGACCTGCTTCATTAGTAAGTCCTTTGATTTCTCTGAGATGTGTGTTGCTAATATGTCAAAAGTGAACTTGCACAGTGGTTATGGCCAAAATTTATTCAAGAGGAACTTGATCATTTACGAGAGTGGTTAAATAACCATCCTACTTGCTTTGATGCCTCAAAGCAGCTGCCATCAGGGATTTCACCTAATGTTGCTATTGCATTAGCAGCAGAGTATGGTGGTACAAACTGTCTTCTTCCTGTGGATCTTACTACCATCCATCACCTCAAAGCTGTCCTTGGTGGAGAGAAGTTGCTTAGATTTGTCAGTGTCAAATTTGCTAGTCATGCTAAGATGATGTTTGAAACACTGGGCATTGAGACTATCACTTCAGATAACATTTAGGAGATTTTTACAAAGATGTTACCATTGATCAAACAGTTTGATTAACATCCATGTGTATATGTGCTGAGCATCTATCTGTTCAATCTGAGTCGAAATCAAATTGCAATGGATGGATGGCTACTCTTGACTTTGGGCTACCTCTAGCTGTCTTGTCACCTAGACTCTCCAAGTCCTCCACCTTCTGAGCATCTTCCAAGTGAAGTTTAAGCCCATGACAAATAGTGTTATACTGGTGTTCTTTGAGATATGTTTCAATCTGAGCCTTTCCATTGTCCCAATGCCCTGATGTCTGCTCAAGTCTAAGAAGTTATTAGAATAAGGGTTGTCTAGGTGATCACCTGACCCACGTGTGAGCTTGAGGATCAAATAAGGTAACTGAACCATCTGGTGCCTGAAAGCAGCACAGTTTTTTCACTGTTGGTGAGAGTATGATGTATATAGGCATCAATTGTGAGCCCAAGGCAATCTTCATTTTGTGGAATATCAGTATTACCACAAAACTTCCTTTCTTGATACAATCCATTGCATGATAGAGGAGGCACAGCAAGAAACATCTTGAACAATAAAGTATGGTCATCTTCTGAACCATCTGTTGGTTTTGGAGGAATGGCTTCCTCAACTGTTCTGATAAATGTGTGCTCAACATTCACATGATACCTGGTAAAATCAAACTTTAGTATTGCCACATATGGTATGAAACACTTACGTGGCAGTTTCACACCCCATATTTTGGCTCAGTCACAGAACAACTGGAGGAAATAGTTAGCAAGGTGGATAAGATGCAATTCATGCAAAAGGTCCTCTTTGTTGGAGCCCTCCCATGATGAGACCAGGAGACTCAGAAAGACCACATAGTGTGTTCAGCTGACCTTGAATGCAAACTTGCTTAATCTGCTGGCAATATAGCCTCCCTTACAAGCTCCATTATAAATGAATTTTTGCCAGTGTTTGGCAATGAGTACAGTTTCAGTTTGCTTGTGTTGGATGATGTTGACATTTCCATTACCATCAACAATACATTCCTGTCATTGAAACTCAAATGCCTCATACTCAACATGGATGGAAGAAACTCATGGTTAATAAGCACTTTTATACCTCTTGGATGAACTATCTGCAGCAGTAGTATCATCATCTAAACCACAACTTAAATTACTTTCTTGCTCATATTGCAATGTTGGAACATACCTTGAGATTGGAGTCATATCATGGAGTCAATTAACAATGGCCGCTTCAATGCTCGACGAGAACTTGTTGATGTTAATACTTTGGTACTGGAGCATGCAAGAGACTTTCTTGCAGATTTCATGCTTAACTTCATATTGAAGTCCTCATCCAGTTCATTACCTTCAAGTTCTGGTTCCATCTTATGATTCTCAGCTCTCAGCCAGGTATATATGTAGAACATGAACTCTTACTGGTTCATTCAATAAAAGGCGAAGCAGTAGAGCATTTCACTTCTTGTCCTTATCTGAAAGCACGCCCATGGTTTTAATGCGAGCATATAGTTGTCCAGCGGTTACACTCATAGTATAAGACTGTTCTAGGTGGAAGCAGTCATTGGTCAAGTGAGCAACTGCGAAGCTTGCATTTTCACTAAAAAAACCAGCTTTTGAATGAATACATTGTATTCATGATCATACTGAACACTAACCAGTCAAATGATGGTATAAGTGGCATGTTATTTCCTTTGCAGGATTTCTCATAAACACTTGATGCCTTCATGAGGACTTGTGAGAGAATCTTCTCAGCATTTTCCCACATCTCAACCATGACTGGAATATTCAGAATGTGATACTATCATTTAATGGATGTTAACGGTAATGAAAATCAAAATTGACTTGTGAACAAACCTTTTTTGCAGCCTTGGATTTATCAGGTGGACACAAGTAGATGCCGACAAAAATATTGAGATTCTTGACATGGATCTGCCACTTGAGTGCTGCAGTTGCCTCATTAACTTGCACCACTTTTTGCAGACCAAAATTCTTGGGACACGAGTTAAGGTGATGCTGAGATGTGCGAGATGAGTAGACTTCCATGTGATGTAGAAGAGTCTCTTCTTGTGCACCATGGTGACCATGTTGGACATTTCCTGCATCCCACAAGTTACTGGTGTTTGTAGATTCTGAATGCACCAAGATATATCAGACTCGAACTAAGCTACAATCCCACTACCAGTGACTGATGAGTATCAGGCTCACAACCTTGCACAAAGACTTCCAGAGAGAAAACGAAAAGTGCAACCACAAGATTCACACTGTGGAGTATCCTACCAAATCCAGATGGAATTAATATTGACAATGATGGTGGGATGACAATACCTTGACAGATTCATTGTTTGGATTAGCAGCCCGCTTGACACATTTAGAGCACTCATCGACATCCAGCCTTGGGAACAACTTTGAGCAGCCAGCACAATGAACCATTGTGCCACAGAGGGAGGCTACTGACAAACTGTGACTAAGCACTTCAAACCATTCACTTTTATGGTCTGCGAGCATGAGCCTGTGAAATAAGGTTAGAAACTACATGAAGCATAAACAATAGGGTTGCAATGAAGGAAATTACTTACTGTCACTTGTGCTGTCGATAGTTGAGTGAATAACTTGTTCCGTGGCCAACCACACAAATGAAGACCTTCACCACAACCTGTAAGTTGGCCAAAGTTCATCAGGTCCCAAACTTACATCAAATAACGAGCCCCAATGGTACTGGTTCAAACTTGTCAGCTATATCTAGTACAGTGGGATGATGAGTTTACATGTGTCATCAACCTGTGCAGTCTAACCTTTTTCTGGTTTATTATGCTTGCATTCACGAATTTGGGGAAGATGGATACTCTAGATACCCACTGAGTAGCATGTCACCTGTACCAATACTGTCATGGTCAGAATCAGACTGTAAATCTTCAAGGTCTGGACTGATCTTTGCAGTGTGAGCTGTTGACCCTGTCACCCTCCTCGTCGATATTATGTGCAATGCCATTATGATCCTACATTGGGTTGATGATGCCATGGAGCACCATGACACAGTGATAAGTGGGAATGCAGCATACTGTCACTTGGAAGAAACAGTGAAGTAATGCCAGTAACTGTGGTTGCGCCTTAACTCCGAGTTCAACCCCACACAAGATGATATGCTTCCTCAACCGCTTCGTCCATAGTGTTCCATATTAAACCCTCCTGTTACGATACAATATATGTGCGCCTCCATTTTCCTTATTTCCTCCTGTTTCTCTACCTTCACCCTCCCTGGAATGCTAACACCAGGTCAAGATGACTTCCTTCTCCTTTTTAGCCCAGATGGCTTTAGTGTCATTGCATTACTGTGAATGCACTCCTCACACCGTTCCTTCCTTATTGCCGGTAGGGGATACACGCTTACATCTGGTTTATTCTTCAATGGACAGCCTTCTCCTCTAAGTAGTTCTCTCGCACTGCTTACATTTCCCCTATCAACCATCGTGACTCATTATGACTCAGTCGTTCTATTGCTGCTATGATGTTCTATAGATTAGTCATCCGCAGTAGTTCGCTAGTACTTATACCGAGCTGCCTGTACTTTTTCTCCTCATTCTTGATCTGCGCAATACAACGTTCATTGTATGTTCTCAAGTCTCACTCGACCTCAGTCTCTTTCAACTCAAGGAACCTTTGACCCAGACCCCTTGACTTGTCTTCTGTCATAGCTTTGTTCTATCGAGGATGTTGTGTCTCTTCGTGAGTACCTCCCTCGAGACAAACAGAGTATGCTCGACGTACAGCGTATGTTTCACGTAACACCTCCCCCCACTTCACAGTGTATGCCTTGCACAAAATCCATAGGTTTGCCACACTCATGCTCTTGCAGCAACTCAAGGTATGCTTCCGGGGATCCTTGGGTCACTGTCCGAGTCTATTCATCTCCACATTCATGCTCACATCCAAAGGCCATCCACAATGACACCTACTCCAACAAACCATGGTCTATTGATTGTCGCCAGAGCATGTTCCAACTGTTGTGAGAATAGGTGTGTGGCCTGGGGATGACTGAGGTGCAGCGATAGGCAAGGACCTGAACCAGGTGATACTCAATGGGGAACACCCCACTAAGCCCTGGCCCATATATATACATACACTTATGTAAGGTATATGTTAGCTATATACGGTATACACATGTACAAGGTCCATGCACTGGTCCGTGCACTTCTACTCCAACACCAACTATGAGAGATTAACTAGACATTCTCATCCATCAGTGACTCAAGGTACACATTCTGGGATCCTCGGGTCACCATCTATTCATCTCTACATTCATGCTTGCATCCAAAGGTCATCTGCAATGACACCTACTCCAACAAATCATGGTCTATTGTTGCCCGAGGCACGTTCCAACTACAAGAGATTAACTAGATGATCTCATCTGTACTTCACATACATTCTGCTGTCGACAAAGATGACACCATCTCCAACTGCCAATCCTTTTCTGGCGCCATCGAGTACGAGCCGTTGTATGGGCAATGCACCCAAACCCATCTTCCCACTTCCAAATCCATCTGCTGCATATATGACTTCCCCCACCACCCCAACACCCTATCCCCCATCGTATACACCATGGCACCCCCTGCTTCCTCAACTGCTTCACCCATTGTGATGATCATTCTGTAGTATCATAGTTCACACTGTACCATTCACTTAGAACGATCACATTGAGGACACTACTTGGTGCCTAGTCAGGGGCACCATGTGGCAAATATTTTTGAACTTGCATGATTTTGGAAACATTTGTTCATGGTTGGTCGAAAAACATAACCTGATCCTTCTCACCCTCTGTACATGGTGGTACAGTGGGCGAGAAGGATCAGGTTACATTTTCAACTTTTCAAATTTGGCATTGACCTTGTGCATTACGAGTGGGCACTGAGGCTGAGGCACTGACTAGGGTCAAGGAATATGTACCTTACACCCTTATACCCCACATATTACGTAATCTCCCCAAACTGCAAATATTATTATTTGGCCCACACCCCACCCCATAGACTCTCCATTACAGACCATATATTTACTAATAGGAAAAGCATGTAGATATAAATGGAGGATGACCCAAGGAACCCCATGTTGGAGGCAAATAGACAGGCTCGAAGTGACACATGGAGCATGGGGGATGAGTGGTTGCCCTCGAAATGACACAAAGGGAGAAGGGAACGAGCGATCAGGTTTGAGATGACACAGTGGAGGTGGGAGGCAAGTGAACAGGCTCGAAACAACACATTGGGTGCAGGAGATGAGCAGTTGCATTTGAATCAATGCAGAAGGGGAGGGGCGCAAGTGCCTGGACTTGAAATGACACGGTGAAGGTGACAGACGAGTGATTGGGCTCGACACAAGTCGTTGGAGGTGGGGGACGAGTGGTTGCACTCAAAACGGTGTGTTAGAGGAGGAGGATGAGTGGTGGGGCTCGAAATGATGCATTGGAGGCAGGAATGGCGCAAGGGGGGACGGGAACGAGCAGTCGGAGTCGAAATGACATGGTGAAGGTGGCAGACAAGTGATCTGGCTTGGCACGACACATTGGAGGTGGGGAAACGAGCTGTGGCGCTTGAAATGACATGGTGGAGGTGGGAGAGAGCAATCAGGTGTGAATGGATGCAGTGGAGGTGGTAGACGAGCGACCACGCTCGGAACAACATGGAAGGGGAGAGCAATGAGCAGTCAGGCTGGAAATGATGCAGAAGGGGCAAATGATGAGTGGTGGTGCTCAAAACAACACAGTTGGGGTGGGAGGCAAGTGGATACGCTCGAAACAACATGTTGGATGTGGGAGACAAGCCATTGCATTCAAAGCAATGTGGTTGAGTGGGAGGAGGAGCATTCAGGCTCAGCACAATGTGAATGAGGTGAGAGGATGAGCGGGTGATGATGGCATTGCATCCGTCGTCGTAGTTGTTGTGGTAGTGGTGGTGGTGACAACACCGCGTTGTCATTGCTGTGGCTGTGGCTGTCTTGGCGACAGGGACTTGTGGATTGACCCATGGTGAGTAGGCACCCATACACCCATCAGGGGCACCTGCAGGATATAGAACCCATGGGTTGGGTGGGTATGGATTTGAACAGGTTGGGTGCAGGTTGATGTGATGGCACCTGCAAGTTCACCCGTGCAGAACTCTAGGACTCACGAATGACCTATACAAATGATTGGCATTCTCCTCAAGAGAAGCAAGGATTTGAACCAAGGAAGATCTTGAGAACACCATGGATCTCTTCATAAATAAGACCAGAAATACACTTTATACCTCCATGACATGTGAGACAATGAATGGCAGGCTTCATGATCCCTGGTGCCATGTCAACACAACCACAACTGTCTAACCACACTCACCCTGAATATTATCACAGAGAATCTTGCAGTGATGCTTGGCACCATCCTCTGTCTTGTGGTCAGATGAGCAACTTGATCCAAGTATGTTTCCAGCTTACTTGCCATTTTGCTAAGTGTCACAGTTGTTGGTGTGTTGTTGTTTGTTGTGGTAATGCCTCCCACTCGCTAATCACCATACAGCATACATGGCACACTGCTGCTGCCATCTGCCTGCTCCGACCACTCAAGTGCTCACTAACACTCACCACCTGAACTGCACTCCACTGCCTGTCTTGTGCCAAATAGTATGCCCTCGCTGTTATGTCCATCCTGATACACTCGCACCATCACACTGATGCACTGCCACCCTCATGTGGCACCCTCCCCACCCACTTGCACTGTGTCGCATGTGCTACTGTGATATTTACTGTGAATGTGTCATATCCCATGTTTCAGGTTCAACCTCATACTCCACCTCCGATGCTTCCAACCCTTTTCTAGGTCACTCCTGTCCACTCCGCCAACCACTACGTCGACTCTTGACATTCTGTTCATTTGCACCTCCAGCATACTCCTGCACCTCTAGGCTTCAATCTGCCCTTTCCGTCTCTCCTGATTATGACTCCCTCCTTATGACTCTCCTTTACTCATTCTCTGTGACAACATCATCACTAATCAGTTAACCTGTGTCTCGCTTAGAAGCACAGCTCCAGGCATTTGTACATCCATCACAGCTCCAGACCTTTGTGCATCCGTCACAGCTCCGGACCATTTGTACCTCCGTCTCAGCTCCGACATACTTACCCCCGTCCCTCATTAACTTAGTCACTTGGACCTGTCACCTCCATATATAATCTCGTAGAGTATAGTGTCGTACTCTAGTTCAAATATTGACTTGAATACCCCATAAACCTCTGACCTCCTTGATGGGTTAACTCCCATCTCCTCCATCATTACCTTTGGCTCTCCCATTGTTAAACTCCGTCCCTCATCAAATACAAGGATACAGTTCGCACAAGGGCGCAGCGCTCCGACCTGAGTCGCTGAAGCCACAGTCCCTAACCCCTCCAGTCAAGTCCACCATGACCTCCGCTTATGTCCATAGAACGTTTGTCCTCAGACATTTCCATCCATCCTCGTCCTCTACCTTGTCCCACTGAACTTCGTCTTCTACCTTCAGACACCCTTGTCCATCTCCGGACATCCTCGTCCACCTCCGGACATCATCGTCCGCTTCCGGACTTTGTCTTTCACTCCCATTCTCTCGGACCTTGCTCCTGTTACTGGACTTGGTCAACCTCTAAGCGGACTTGCGCTCTGATGCCAAAACAGAGCATAGGACCCCCGAGTAACCATGGTTCTAACAGAATGCCATATTGCTTGGATTTATGGTGATTGGGTGTATTGTAATTCATTCATCTGGTTAGCAGTAGTGGCGCACTCAACGGTGACCAGCATCTGCAGAGCAACATTGTAATGTAACATTTGATGACACTTTTACAAGCTGTTTGAATTGCATCTGAGAGCTCTGATTGGATGATGGAGCAGACCTTGGTCTTAGCGAGCTACTTTCCTAATTAGGGGAAAAAATTTGCATGTTTTTGACAGCTGGGTTTTCTGATGAGCTGTCAGGAAGACTCGGACCCTTTCACCCTGACCCAACCCTTGCTGTCCTTGCTAATTTTTTCACATGGTCCATGCTGCAAAGAGTCACAGTTGTGTTGACATGGCACCAGGTATTATGAAGCCTGCCATTCATCATCTTGCACATCATGGAGGTATAAAGTGTATTTCTGGTCTTATTTACAAAGAGATCCATGGTGTTCTCAAGATCTTCCTTGGTTCAAATCCTTACTTCTCTTGAGGAGAATGCTCATAGGTCATTTGTGACTTAGTCACATACACTGAGCATGCCAAGTGTAAGACTGTTACTGCTCTTGATGTTGTGTATGCCCTCAAATGTTCAGGGCATACACTCAGCCTGCACCTGTCACCACCCTGCAGATTTTTTTCATCTCCATCACAGCACCTTGTACAGAACCAATGTTACAGTTTTCCCTTCGTTCGCCCCATCCACATTACCCCTATCTGCCCCCAACCCTATAGATGCTGAGGAATGCCCCTTTCATTTTCCAGACTTCATTCAGTTTCCACTGTTTCCTTTCTAGATGGCATATGGAACTGCACACATGGCCCATTCTCTATTATGAAGAACTAGATCTTCCAACATCCTTGCCACCGTGCAACAGGACACCCACCCTTCACCATTCATCAATTCTCCGCCCACGACTTCTCCAACACCGATGAGGAAGCTCCCACCTCTCCTTCCAGTGCCTCTACACCTCGTAGCGGATCTCCTTCTTCTTCATCCTCAAATGAGGAATATCGTCCAACAGAAGAACCAAGAACTGATTGCTCACAACATCTCCCAGCTTTACCAAGCTCCTCCCAACCTTCTGGCAGACCCTTGCCAGAACTTGTAGCTGTTGCCAGTACATCATCCTCTGCCACTCCCCATGCTCACACCCCCTGAGGAGAGGTTGCTGCATCTCTTTGTGAGTACCACCCTCTACCTTTAGCACCGGCACCCCCATCCAACAATGCCTACCTCCACTTTGACGAACCCATCTAAGTAGACTCTCCTATCCACCCACTCGCACCTGCCATCATGTCTACTTCCAACAAACAGTCCAAGCTTAAAGCTGGACTCCCTGATGATTTCTCTGGGAAAGCTGAGGATGCCAATCGCTGGCTCCTAGCTATGAAGGTGTATATCACCATGAATATGGCCTATTACTCCAATGATGCCACCGCCATAACCTTCCACAACAAAATGAGCAAGGGGCAGGGCATAGCCTTCTCTGAGGGATGGCTTATGAAGCTGGCTGATCCAAGTATTGAGTCAGCAGACAAGATGCTGGAAAAGTTGCTGGAGGACTTTAAGCACATCTTTGTCCTGAAGAACACCACTGCAAGGGCCAGGATGGCCTTGCACGATATTTGCATGGAGGGAAAGCCCTTTTCAGGTGACTTTCATGCCTTCCACTCAGCCTTCGAGCTCGAAGCTGGAAGATCGGGTGTCTCAGACCAGGATATCCTGAAGGACCTGGTCAAGTGCATAGTGATGGAGTCACTGGCACACAGTATGATGGCCTTGCCAGATGAACCATCTACAGTTTCTGCTTGGCTCAACAAGGCAGGTCAATTCTTTGATGCTGCCAATAGGTTAAAATCCCTTCGGAAGGGAGGGCCGTATATCCCCTCCACTTCCTCCTCTTCATCCCCTTGCTCACGCGATCCCATGGCCATGGACGTCGACAGCATCTATCTCACCCCTGCCGCCCGCACTGAACACATGCAAAGCAATAAATGCTTCATCTGTCACAAGGTTGGGTGTAGTATGCAGAACCATCCCTGGAACCATGGAAACACCCCTTCCCGACCTCGTGGGACCCAACCCCGTCCCCAGAATGTTCGTGTCACTGAGACCACCGAGTCTCCCCCTCCTCCTCCTCCTTGTCCAGCCAAAGAGGATCCAATTCAGGAGTACCTCTGTACCCTGAACATTGACCGTGCCCACACTCTCAGAGCCTTGAAGATTTGCTTCGACAAGGACCTTGATGAGCATGGCGAACAGGTCAACAATGTTGAAGAGGAAGAGATTTCCTTTGCCCAGATGGAGGAATCTGAAAAGGATTTTTAGATGGAAGGAGTGCTTCGACGTCACTGCCTTCCCATACAATTGCTCCTGTAATAGTATCTGACAAAAATGCTAGATCGATTCAAATCCCTCTGTCAGCTTTTGTCGGACCTATGGGAAAAATCATCAACATCACCGCTCTTCTCAACAGTGGTGCTACTGGATGCTTTGTCAACTGCAACCTCGTCGAACGCATGAAGTGGCCAAAGACACATATGGCTTGCCCTTTAAAGGCACATAACGTGGACAGCACTTCCAACATGAGCGGACTCATACAACATGAAGCCCAGCTCACTATCCAAATCTCCGGGGTGGAAATGACCTGGACCTTCATGGTGATCAACTGCAGCATGCAGAACATCATCCTTGGCCTCCCTTGGTTACAGGAGGTCAATTTGATAATCAATTGGGCAACAGGAGCCATCAGAATCCCCAACAAACTCCCAACCATTTGACACAACAGCCCAGAAGCACTCAGGCAACGATACCTGATTCGCTATCTCAACGCTGACCCCTCCTGCAAGCTGGAAAAGGTTCTCTGGAAACGGATCAACCGAAACTCTTCCGAATGGCTTCAGAAGACCACGTTGTCCACTGAGCTTGCTCAGAAGGAACAACCCAAGGAGGAGGTATTACCTCCACAATTCTTGGCATTTGCCAATGTCTTTCAGAAACCCCCTGACAGACAACTTCCTCCCTCTTGATCATTCAATCATATGATCGAACTGGATAAGGACTTCGTCCCGAAATGTGCCAAAGCTTACCCACTCAATCCCAAGGAGATCGAGGCATATAAGGCATTTATTGATGAACATCTCAAGGACGGAAATATCTGCCCTTCCAAGTCCCCGCAGGCTAGCCCCTTCTTCTTCGTTCCTAAGAAGGATGGCACCCTCCATCCCTGCCAGGACTATCAATATCTTAACTCCCACACCATCAAGAATGCCTACCCCCTCCCTCTCATCTCTGATTTGATGGATAAACTCAAGGGATCCTCCATCTTCACCAAGATGGATATCTGATGGGGATACAACAATGTCCTCATCACCAAGGCCAACCAATGGAAGGCTGCATTCATCACTCCTTTCAGACTCTTTGAGCCCAACATCATGTTCTTCAGAATGTGCAACTCCCCTCCCACTTTCCAGGCCCTCATGGACCACATCTTTGGAGATTACATCACTGAAGGATGGCTGGTCATTTACATGGATGACCTCCTGATCCACTCTTGCAACTCAGCTACTGACGAGGCTCGCACCAAACTGGTTCTAGCACAACTCCAGGAGCACGGGTTAGGGCTCAAACTCTCCAAGTATTTCTTCGGCATCCACAAGGTGGAATACCTCAGGATGATCATCCACAAAGGGGAAGTTACTATGGACCCAGTCAAACTGGCTGCCATCTGCGACTGGGCCCCTCCGCAAAACCTCAAAGCAGTATGCTCCTTCCTGGGCTTCTGCAACTTCTATCACAAATTCATCCCGGACTTTGCAACCATCGCCTGCCCCCTCAATGGCCTCATGGGTAAGAATGTTCCTTGGGATTGGGGCTTAGCCCAGGAGACTGCCTTCTGCCATCTCCAGAAATGCTTCCTCTGGAAACCTGTCCTTCGTTTTGTGGACATTCAACAGCCCTTCTTCATCATGACTGACACCTCCCTCCTTGTGGCAGGTGCCATCCTCATGCAAAAAGACTCTAATGGTGACCTCCACCCATGCACCTACTACTCCCACACTTTTGGTTCTGCAGAGCGGAACTACAACATATACGATCGCAAGCTTCTCGCTGTGATCCTTGCCCTTGAGGAATGGCGCCATTACCTCTCCGGCACCTACCACCCCGTGACGATTCTTACCGACCACAAGAATCTCACTTACTTCAAGGTGCCTCATAAGTTGTCTCGTCGCCAAGCTCGCTGGATGCTCTTCATCCAGGACTTTGACCTCTGCTGGGACTATCATCCTGGCTCACAGATGGGCCCAGCAGATGCGCTCTCACATATAACCAAGGTGGATACCACCTCGGACAATGCAGAAGTAACACTGCTCCCCCCTAACGCTTTTGTCCATGCCCTTGACACTGAACTCGCTGTCAAAATCATGGACTCCACCCCATCTGACCCCTTAGTCATTGATGCCCTTGCCACCCTCACCTTGGAGGCTCCTTTCCTCCTCTGCACCAATAAGGCCGACTGGACCTTCCTGGACGGCCATCTTTACTTCAAAGTTCACCTCTACGTTCCCGAGTCCACCTGCCATGACCTGGTCTCTTCCCTCCATGTCTCCCCCACCAGGGGTCATGAGGGCTATTTCCGCACGGTCCACCAAATCCAGCGCAATTATTGGTGGCCTGGTCTCACCTCTTTTCTTCACTGCTTCATCACCAGCTGTGCTGTTTGCCAATCCCACAAGGCTAACATGCACCCCACCATCCCCAGTATGACCCCCCTCCCAGTTGCCACCACCTGCCCCTTCCAACACCTTTCTGTGGATCTCATCACCAACCTCTCAGTCTCCAACAGCTTTGACTCTGTCATGGTCGTGGTAGACCATGGCCTTACAAAGGGGGTAATTTTCCTTCCTTGCCATAAAACAATCGATGCCACCAGCATCACATCACTCTTTTTTGAACAAGTTTTTCCTTGATTCAGCCTCCACAACAAACTTATTTCTGATCATGGCCCCCAATTCGCTTCCACCTTCACTCACAAACTCTCTCACCTCCTGCAATACAACCTCGCCCTCTCCACCACCTATCACCCTCAGACAGATGGAGAAACCGAGCACGTTAATCAGGAACTCGAAACCTACCTCTGCATCTTCTGCACAGGAAACCCCTCCAAATGGAAATCCCTCCTCCCCACTATGGAATTCTCCCATAACTCCACAGTACATTCAGTTACCAAATAAACCCCATTCTCTCTCATGATGGGCTATGAACCCCATGCCTACCCTCCCCTGTTACGATACAGTATATGTGCACCTCTGTCTTTCTCATTTCTTCTCGTTTCTCTATGTTTGCCCTCCCTGGGATACTAACACCAGGTCGAGATGACTTTCTCCTTCTCTTTAGCCCGGATGGCTTTAGCGTTATTGCGTTACCTTGAATGCACTCCCCACGCCATTCTCTTCTCTATTGCTGGTAGGGGATACGCGCTTATGTCTAACCCATTTATCTATGGACAGCCTTCTCCTCTAAGTGGTTCTCTTGCACTGCTTATGTTTCCCCTAACTACCATCATGACTCACTTATGACTCAGTTGTTCTATCTGCTTCTACGATGTTCTATAGATTAGTCATCCGCAGTAGTCCACTAGTACTTATACCGAGCTGCCTGTACTTCTTTCCTCATTCTTGATCTGTGCAATACAACATTCATTGTACACTCTCAAGTCTCCCTTGACCTCTGTCTTCTTTGACTTGAGGAACCTTCGACCTTGACCCCTTGACTTGTCTTCTGTCGTAGCTTTGTTCTATCGAGGACATTGTGTCTCTTCGTGAGTACCTCCCTCGAGACAAACAGAGTATGCTCTATGTACAGTGTACGTTTCGCGTAACATCCCCTCAGAAAGACCTTCCTCCCCACCCTTGAACAATGACTCCACTCCCTTGACAAGGCTCAAAAAGAGGCTCATGCTGCTCATGAGCAAGCTCAACAACTCATGAGGGAATGGATTTCCTCCAACTTTAAGCCCTGGAAACTTGGCAATAAAGTGTGGCTGGAATTCAAGAACCTCCGACTACAACTTCCATCAAAGAAGCTTGCCCAAAAGTGGTTAGATCCCTTCAAGATAATGCAGGTGATCTCTTGCACCGCCTACTGGCTAAAACTTCCTCTGATGTGGAAAATCCATGATGTCTTCCACACCTCCCTTCTTTCCCCTTATCGGGAAACTGCAGAACATGGCCCCAATTTCCTAAATCCTCCTCCTGATCTGATCGCTGGAGAAGAGGAATATGAAATTGACCAAATCCTCACTCACTGAGGCTTCGTTCACCACCGCCAATTCCTCATCTCATGGAAAGGCTACTCTTCGGCTGAAAACACCTGGGAACCTGAAGCCAATATAATGCATGCACAGACCACTCTCATGGCTTATAAGGCTCGCTTCCCCTCTGATTTCCCCAACTGAGCCTTTCTTCTTCACTCACCACCATCACTCCACTATGCAGTTTTCCCTCTCTATCTCTTTGGGTCGTGCTGACCTGATCACTATCCTTGCCCTTGCCTTCATCTATGTGCTCTTTTGCACATTTCGCTCTTTGAATCGACCCATCATCTCCGTAATGGTGATCAGCGGGATCTACTTCAAATGGGCTCTTATCTGCCCCCAATCCTACTGTACATCCATGTACAAATTCGACGAAGCCAGCACCTGGGGTGGCACCCAATCCTGGGATCCTCCAGACCTTGGTCCTGAGGAACAGGCCCAATTAGCCAAAGAAGATCTCATGGACAATTAGGATCCCTGATCCTTTCGTTCCTTTTATGGGGATGGGACTAGTTTCCCATCCTGCTTTGTAATAACCATCTGTTTTTGTCTGGACCACCACCTTTTCATCTTAGATGGAGTTTTAACTCCAGACCCTTTTTTAAGACCATCTCTCCATCTATTTGAGCCCAAATCATATCTTACACCTACAACCTCCTCGTCCTCCTTCAACAGCTCCCCACTTTCAACCATAGGACCTTCATCATGGAATTCATTGAAAAACCCTCTTGTGTCCTCGCCCTTGAGGGACTTCCCACCTACCCACATGCCTCCTACATTCACCAACTCATCACCCTCTATCAATACTATGCCATCACTAGAGGGAAGATTGTGGAGAGCCCCAACTCCCTATCCAAGAAGGTTGCAGCGCTCTTCGAGACACAAAACATCATCCTCAACTCACTCCACTCGGCGGGGATCCTCAACCTCATCATCCAACTACCAGAGGATCTTCTCTGTAGAGCTGTCCCCCTCATCTTCCTTTCACCACCCTTGGGGACCAGATGGCTGGTATCTCCAGTTCCAACCCCCATCCCCTCCACTCCAGGATCTCCTGAACTCCCTGGAGCTTAGACCACCCCATCTTCTCCCCCTCCCACTCCGCCCACTGATGCATGGGCTAACCCCCTCTGCCACCAACACACCACCATCTTCATTTTCAGTGCTGGATCTGGCAACAATGGACCCCTTGTGGGAACTGTCAGTGACAGAGGGCCTTCTAGTCCTTGTACTGGAATGCCCTCTCCAGCTTCCCCTAGCTCACCCATCCCCTCAGGCCCCCTTCCCAACGGCCTCCCTTCCTGCCTCCTCAATGTTGTCACCAACGTCAATGACAAAGGTTTTGTTACACTTGTGACTCCACCAACCACATCCATCCCAACTGCCCCCAGTACAGATGCCCTCTCTGCGAGGTCTTCTCCCCTGGACATGCTCAGTGCCATTGCCCTATGCGACACTGCCCTAACTGCAGTACCATTGGCCACTCCCTCTACGAGTGTGACAAACCTGGATGGACTTGTCCCTTCACCACACCTTCCAGATGGTTCACCCCTACCGGACTTCTCTCAGGAGGAGATAGCAATGATAGTGGAAGTTCTGAGACATTCTGAGGTGGTACCTCAGGAGTATGAAGGGGGTAATGTTACAATTTTCCCTTCATTCGCCCCATCCGCATTACCCCTATCTGCTCCCAACCCTATAGATGCCGAGGAATGCCCCTTTTGTTTTCCAGACTTCATTCAGTTTCCAC
>JBBPOF010000755.1:0-17163 GCA_038091315.1 Porphyrellus cyaneotinctus | reverse complement strand
AATCTACACCCTCTGTTATCAAATACTGTCCAATCTTATGTTAGGTACGGACGATACCTCATCAGCGTCACTCAGGGCCTCCTCCCATGAGCACATCGACGCTTGTGCCTTACTGCGTTTGATGAGAATATCCACGCGTTCCGCTGGGTCGAGTAGTAACATGGCCGAGAAGTGTTGAGTGGCTTCATTGAGGTTCTGAGAGTCCATCGCCACGTCAGCGAGCCTTTCTAGCTTCTCCATGCATCGTCGTCGAAAATCTTTTCGACACTTAGATGGGCTGTACGAGATAACGAAAGTACTCACCCGCTTCCCATTGCACTCGATCGTCGTAGATGGTTTGGTCAACTCCTAGTTCGTTCTGCATCTGTCGGAAACAGTCAATCGCCTCCTCGATGCGATCATCCCCTTCAAGAATATCGCAGACCGCCTGGTAGATGACAAACCTCGGACACCTAAACTAAGTCAAAAGAGGGTTAATATCGAGATCAAAACCATCCCGTGAGACATACCTTGGTGGCAGCACCTAACGCTTTGTCTCCCGTCCCACCAATCAACACCATTCTCGCCCACTTGATTAGCAAAGTGTTTTGCGCCGAGTCGCTAATGGACAATGCAGTAGAGTAGGCTGAAAGTGCTTCGTCGTGTTTCTTTGCGTTTAATGCCTGGTCACCAATACTTTCTAGAGCTGACGTGCATCGACACGTAAATTCTGATGGCATGCTTTGAGCACTCCCACTTCTAACCTGGTACACAGAAACTCACCAGCTAGCCATTTCATTATCAGCTCGTTGTCTCTGACTTCTTCGCTCATGGTATCCGTGAGCCCGAGAAAAGTGACTGCAGCATCCATGATGCGGCCCTCGGCATACAAGGCCTCGCATTGGTGTTTCTGCTCATGGGCCCGAAGAATCTGAAGGAGATTATCAGCCTCGCGCCGCGAGCTGACTAGTTCATTGCGAAGTTGCTGAACGGTTTGTTCGAGATGTATGATTTTGTTATCTACGCAAAATCAACGTGAATATCAACGAAACAAGAGTCAGGTCGCCGATGGACACACTCGAGCTCTCTTCTCGTGCACGAAGATCATCACGAAGGGCGGTGATGGTTTCGTTGAGATTATTCTCCTTTTGATTTGCTGTGCATCGAGCGGTGGCGAGTTCGTCACAGAGGTTTTGGACGATCGTTCCAAGATCAGCTGTTTTTTCGTCCAACAGACATGTATTTCAGTGAAACGCAGGAAATAGGTCTGATAGACGCACCAGAGGTCTTGTCCTGTGTGTAGTGTGATTCATGGGCCTTCTCGAGATCGGCCCTCTTAATGGCCGTGCGCCGCATGGCCATGTCAGGGAGAATCTGTAGTGATTAACGAATCGGTGTGTGATTAGACGAATGCCCGCGCCCGATGCTTCTACTACATAACATTGAACACTTACATCATAGTAGGTCAAGGGAATTAGGTCGTAGGCATTCCGAAGGCCAATTTTCTTGCCTCCACCGCTCACAATGTGATTACCTGCTGAGATGGACATGGAGACGACGACGGGTTTGTGCTCGATGACAGGCCCAATCTGCCTCTGTGACGCGGTGTCCCATATCGAGAACGATGACCCTGCAGAAGCGGCGATGAATGTGCTGTTGGGTGCCAGGGCAATGCACCTGGCCTGGTTATCACTATGAATGCGCCATCGAGAGAGCGCGGTCCTCGTAGTCACGTCGAGACATGTGATGTAGCCGTCGGAAGACAAGGAAAAGAGCCGCTTGCTATCGCTAGCCCAGGCGAGGGATTGGTTGAGAGCCGAATCGACTTTGATCTGGACATTGATGAGGAGATTGCTGGTTTGACTGTCGTAGATTCGAACGGAGTCGCGCCACCAGGTGGCCGTGGCAAGGAGGTGTCCGTCTGGTGAAAACTTGACTGCGCCTACGGAGCTTTCATGGCTAATGGGGCCGAGCAGTTTCTGGCCAGTCGAGAATGACCAGACGCAGACTGTCCTGTCCTGGGACCCGGTCACAATTCTCGTCGCGTCTGGAGAGATGTCCACTACGCGCACCCAAGAGCGGTGTGCTGCGAACTCGCTCACTTTTGCGTGGCTCTCCGCATTCCAGATCGCAACCTGGCCGCTGGTCGTTCCACTCACCACCCACTTTCCATCTCGTGACGCAGCGAGGTTGCCGACAGCACTTCCTGTATCCATTGGTGAGCCCACCTCCTTGCCGTCCTCAACTCGCCATCGTCGAATTTTCCCTTCTTCGCCGCCGCCTACGATGTGCTTCCCATCAGGGAGGAACGCGATCGACCATATGTCATCGTGACCATCGATTTCGATCGATTTCGCATGATCTATTTCATCTGATTCTTGTGTCCTCGTCAAGTATCACTCGAACGTTTCGACAGGCTACTCACCGCTCCTTAACCGCCGGCTGATACTTGAGGACATGACCAATCAGTGCGATGGGAACTTCCGGCAACCGTTATATGGTCTAAGTAATCACACCAATGGGTTCACGTGGCGTTTAATCTCCAGGCCCCCTGCCCTCACCCCAGTACAAGTACATTGGCAATCGTGCTCAGACTGTGAGCGTCAAAGCTGGTGGGAACTTGAATGTGCACAGGTGACCACATAAATGGACTCGGATACCTTTGGTGATCAATCCAGACAATGAGTCTCGAAGGTATTCTATCCGGTCACATCGGTACTCTGGAATCAGTAAGAGATAGCAATGCGCGGGGGTAGATCGATGAACGCTGTTTCAATAAGAAGCGGATTTCC
Organism: Porphyrellus cyaneotinctus; assembly: GCA_038091315.1. Taxonomy (NCBI): domain Eukaryota; kingdom Fungi; phylum Basidiomycota; class Agaricomycetes; order Boletales; family Boletaceae; genus Porphyrellus; species Porphyrellus cyaneotinctus. The sequence goes on along the minus strand of JBBPOF010000755.1, from coordinate 14,392 downwards.
TGCACGCAGAGTTGATGAAACACATGTACCGTGTTGCATGGTGTGCGGATGTCATCCCCTGACGAGTCGGAACTACTGCTGCAGAATTCGAATCCTGATGTTAGCCACCACCCTGCAACGTGTCCGAAACATCCACTTCCTGGATGAGTTGACAGGAGATACGCTCGTATGGAGATTGAAGGGTGTAAGTGGATGAAGCAGCAGTGTCACTCGACATTTTTGACGAACCTTTTGGTACGGTCGGTGAACTCCATGATTGGTTGGACCCCTCACAAAAGACGATAATAGCTGCTATCTTAGCGCTAAGGAAAAGCTGATATGGATGACGACGATGACTGAGCCCTTGATAAAACGCGACCCTGTGACCTAGAGACCACGTTGCGTGTGAGCGCGTGATGGTGGTTGACAACGTGTTCAAGCCGAGCTGGTGGAATGCGGCCCTAGAATAACGTCTACTCACCGGGTCAATATCTACCGCAGACATCCCCGATCAGCTCGATTTACCCGCGCCGAATTGGCGTTCGGTGTCGTCTTTTGACGGTAAACCTTGCCATGCCATGCAACTGCTCGGACCTGATGGCATACACCCGCCCTTAGTGACTCACATGACAAAAAAAACGCATGGCCGTACGGCAATAATGACGACGGCATTACTTACGTTCAAATGGGCGTCGGTAATAGCCCGACCGGGTCAACAGATCCGCTATTTCTTCGTGCGGTTCTCGCCCTCCGAGCGCCTTTTTTCTCTCTTCTTCATTTCTCATATGACCACTGGACTGTTTCAATACTGAACGTGGGTTCTCTCAACAAGATATATATTAAGCATTTCCGTGAATACCTTTCGCAGGTCCAAGTCTGCCGCTCCTTAACCATGATGAAAAACTTGCTGTTAGGCTTGACCTTGTCTCTGTCCTCGTCGCTCTTTACTCAGGTCCTTGCCGGACTACCAACCAACAAAATCTATGGTGTAAATTTGGGTTCATGGTGTGTGCACCTCAACATATTGTTCCGCCCGACTCTCGGACTCACCGGTGCTATAGGCTCTTACTCGAGTCCTGGATGCTCCCACAAGGTACAGGCATCGCGTATTGTGACGTGCACTCGTCTTGATGGGGTCTTCAGAATGGACCGACATGGGCGGGCAGATATGCCAAAATTGTGCAGATTGCATATCGACCGAGTCGTAAGTCGAACCTGCAACCGGATGTATTCCACATCTCACACAAGCCTAGTGCATTCGCCAAAGCGTACCCTAAGGATGTCGACGAAAAATTCGCGAAGCACTGGGCTACCTGGTTCAATGATACCCATGTCGAACAATTCGTCGAAGCAGGGATCAATACTGTCCGTCTCCCGGTATGTATGCTTGAAAACACCCTACTATATTCCTTCCTAAGGGGACGCATCAATCGTTCAGCTCGGTTTTTGGATCGTTGAAGCGCTTGTAGACCACACGGAAGCATACCCCCGCGGAGGTCTTGGGCACCTCGTATGTGTTTCACAGTAGGAAATCGGCTCCAAATCTCAACGCGTGCCGGCTTACAGCGTCAAGGGTTGGATTGGCTACAACAGGCTGGAATTCAGGTAATCCTAGATCACCATGCATTGCCAGGCGTTCAGACCCCCGGTCAATTATTCACCGGAGAGTATGTAATCTAGCATCTGAACGAGTGCATTGGGGCTGAATATGTGCTAGCTGCACCACTAATGTTCAGTTTTACGTCAGTATGCTTGATAGCTCAGCATATATTGTACGATCTGACGACCCGCTTGACAGACACCTTATAACTATCATCGTGCGCTGGTCTGGACCGCTGTGATGACAGCACTCTCGCATCTCGATCCCGCCTTTGGAAGTGTTTTCTCCATCGAGGCCATTAACGAGCCAATCATGAATGCTGCGCTGACACCAGGGTATGGCGAATGTATGTACCTCTCATCTTTATTGATTCAACCTACTCTGACATCGTATTCCAGTCCAGAAGAACTTTGTTAAAACTGTTCGTGCCATAGAGCTCACCCTTGGCATTCCGGTTCCCAATTGGTCATTGGATGTTTCCATCTCATCGACGAACTTTACTGCCGCTCTTGGTGATGCTTGTTCATCTTCCTCTCAATTGTTCAATGATCAAGTTGTAGAGGCGATTGAGGATGCTGTTCCCATCCTTCTCGAAATTGCCTTTGAGTACGACCTCGGAGACGTGTTTACGTCGTTGCCGTTCCTGCATAGCGATCGATCCTCGTTGGTTACAAGGTAAGATTCCCACTATATGCGCTGCGTGTAGTGTAATTCACATCCCCAATAGCTTCATGGACGTTAACTGGCAGTACAACAACCCAGCAAACCCCGCAAAAGCCGCGATCGGACCTCAGGGATACGATAACCATTTGTACTACTCGTAAGCCGATCATCTACTGTATGTCTTCTTTACTCACGGGCCCTCAAGGTTTGGGGTAATGCAGCTTGCACGATGTCGGTGACGCTCTTTACTCATCTAGTTCACTAGGGTGTTGCTGCTGCCAACCCAGACGCTTACTTGACAAGCATATGCAGTAAGTCACTCTGTTGCTCTTCTTAAAGTTGTCGTTCACCATATCCTATTCTCAGACCTGGAACGTATCCAAAACGATGCGGCCCTCGATAATACCCCTCTCTGGTTCGGCGAATGGGGACTTCCGACCCAGTTCAACGCCACGAACGAGTTCCTCTACAAGTGGGCTGACGCTCAGAAATTAGCATACAGCAAGGGTGCCGGATGGATCGTAAGCATCGACGTCTTTACGTGTCCGAGACCGTCCTTCGCTCATTCCGATCATCTAGTTTTGGAACTTCAAGACCGAGATTTCGGCCAAGACAAACGGAAACGCGTTGGCTCGACAATGGTCTGTAACCTAGTCCAAACGATAGACGACGAACGTTGGTTAACCTGGTTCGCTTAGGTCTTATCTGGAAGGTGTCCGATTGGGATTCCTGACCAAGAATCCCGCTGATTACCACGACCCCGACGTATGCGCATCGTATATCAACCGTACGAAGAGCACGACGTCATGAGCTTGCCAGCAGTACCTTTCGACATACACGGATGTGAACATTTCCGACTGGTTTAATTACCCTCCGACTAGCATCGTTTAATCCCTTTTTTAATGTCATACCAGGTTTTTGATACCTGATTCACCCACGGTCATTTGTCCACTCGCTCGTTTTGTCTACTTCTCCGGTTCTTTGGGTTATCTCTGATTATTTGAAGCCCATTCGTACACTTTACAAGGCTCCCGAGTTCATCTATGTAGTCATGGTCCATTACAACGCTCTAGTAATATCCATAGTACGAAAATATGCCGAGAAGACCATAAATGAAAATACTTTGTTCGGGTTTTCTAATCAACGATGCTCAACTCCCTGGTACGTGTCTTTGCAAATTCGTCCTTGTACGTGTTCCAGATCCTGTCAGGGTGTTAGAGGGAATTCGATAAGAGACCATTGGGAAGCTGGACGGACCGAGTCAACTCTTCGATGTACAGCATTTGCACCCGAGTGAGTTCTTCGATCGGCGGCTTGTCGCATTGCTGGATATGTATTGGCCGGCCAACTTGTTGACATCAGGGTCTAGAGGTGAAGCGTTTGCAAATCATGGATTTACTCACTAACGGATACGATCCTTCGACGATAGGGCATTAGTCCCAAGTTATCTGGACGACATAATCGGCTCGTCAATAGAAAGTAGGCATCAGGAGATAACCAAGGCGCACAATTTAATAAACCACGCCCGTGAAACAGAGGGAGAGTGAATCCAAACATGCTTTGGAACCTCTTTTGCAAAGCGTAAACAGTAGTTCCCTTTTCATTCGGCATTTGCTCGTAGATCTGAAGAATGATGGGGTCATTCGGGATACGTGCAGGTCAAAAGCTAGGAACCATACATCATTCTCGCCAAAGGAAAATACCGGCACCAAGTCAGCACTGACAGGGACATCAATCATTCTGGAATTACGCAAGGGAGTTGACATACCCGTGCTGAATCGCGACCTTGATGAACCCCAGTCTACGGGCTTCAAGTGTGAAAATCAGCCCCAAACCCAACATCTTCGCTCACCTCCGTCTCAACGTCAGGTCCGCCGTGCCTGGGCGAGCACTCAGGCTTTCTGTCGCACCACCGATTACGATAGCAATGGCCTCCCCTGCGCCACGCTTCAGGATGTTTGAGCACGATCGCTTAGAAACACTGCTGATCCCAAGTGCCATAATGATTTCGCGGTATAGCGGTATGTTGAAATTACTTGCGAGCGTAAGAAGGTGAGGCTGAATCCCTGGAAATGCAAGGGAAAATCCAGTAGCTAATATCCGAGTTTCAGTATGTGACCCTACGAAAAGATAACAATGCAACCTTCTGTTGCAAAAGTGGCCATTGCACCCCTGTGAGAGCACACTAAGGGTCACTTCGCTGACGAAAGTTAGACCCTTACATTCCTATGATCCCTATGGGTCGAACTGATTAGGCATTGGAGTGATCATCGCAATTCAAGACGAACCATGTGGATGATAGCCAAATACATATGGTCGATCTGCTGGTAAATCACATTCCTGGAGAAAACGTCTAGAAAAGACAACTTGTGACGAGGTTCATTGCTCACTTTCATGAGTCTGGGCACGTTGCATACGATAGTTAAGACCTGCAAGGTCGACAGAATTCTGGAAACGTACGACGCAGGGTAGTAGTCCGCAAAGTACTGCCATATCTTCAAAGAACGGAACCACGGGCTCAGCCTCATGCCATGCTCCGGATTTTTGTCGATCTGGATCCATGCGACATACACGGCAAGGAATGGCCAGAGAGGTGGAATCGAACTTGAGTGCGCACGCGATTAGTCCAACGTTGATGTGAGACGATAGCCTCGCACCATAGAATTAGAAAGAGAAACATGGAGTTAAGAAACAGGGTGGACCATGCGGCGACCGCCAACGTTTGCAATCTACGTCTCCGAGGTATCTTTGTTGGCGCAAAGCTATAAAGGCGAGGTTTCAGCATTGACTTGGGTCGCGCGAACGAGTGATACACTCAACTCGATCGATGCTTGTAAGGCGACGACGGGACGCAATGGCGAAGTTGGCGCCAATCTAGACAGCCTTTCACGTAATGCAGAAGCAGACAATGTTCGAGTTGACGCTGTCAATGGGTGGCCGTGGTCCATCTTTGGCTGTTGCCGCCGAGAACGAGAGGGGTTGTCGTGGTGTTGTCCAGGACGGCCGCTGCGTCTGGTTGATTGTAAATGCGGTTTCAAATTTCACCTGGCTGTCCGTGCGCAACTGCAATTGCCAGCCTGATGCACTTACTAGAATGCCTCACGTGATCTCGAGACAGGTTCACCTTCGTGAGCAAGCAGACCCACGGGAGACCCTCTTATGAACAAATCGGCTGCCTGTTACATTCATAACCGAGGGAAATGCACAGCGAATTAACCCCCTGGCAGTGCATGTGGTGTATTGGTACCTCCTGGAAAGAGGGGGGATAGACATACGTAGGCCCATCACTGATCAGTAGTTTAACAAGCTAATACGATCATATACTTAGGTTGCTCCCATGGTTACCCCCGAAACTATCAGACCCTCCCTCATGGTCGGAGCCGGGACTTGGCAGTCCAGACTTGCCATTGGAAGATATTAAAGGGAAGCAGATTTGGATGTTCTTTCATTCACAGTTGTGTTCAACACGACCCCGTCGTCTCTCTTGGGTTTGGGCGCAGCCGTGTCCGTTTTTTTATGATAACCTTCTCTTCTTGCGACCTGCGCCAAAGGAACACACTCGGAACAGGCAGGATCCGAGGGCACCGTTCCGCTCTCATACGTAGAAATTCCGATAATTGTCCTGCGTCTCTGACACACCGACTCTCTCCGACAGGTTTTCATTCCCATTCTTTTCCGTTGCTGGATAACGACCCATGCTCAACCTTGGTTGACTGCGAGCGCAACCGTATACATTGAGCTATGTAAGTCGAGTGTCTACCGAGAGCTCGCAGCGATGGACGTCACCGGGGTCGTGATTGGACCTCCGTTGCAGCCAACCGAGCATTCGACGTAGCGAAGCATGATTACAACAGGGACGTGAGGGTGAAAGTCGATATTTCTTGTGTTGTATTTTATTCTGGAGGGGCATTCTGCAGACATCAATGGTTCGTCTCTATTCACCTGTGATAGTATTATTCTGAGATATTTATGGTTTCGTCATTGGCACTCCCATGGGCCATGACTTGATAGTTGTTCATATTCATTGCATGCTCGGCCATGGGGTTCAAACAACAATTTGACCTCTACATCATCGTCGAGTAGTTCAGGGTATCTTTACTCCATCCTCGACTCATCTATCCCTCGCAGAGACAAAACGCAAGCAACTCACCAGGATCTCGGTTCAACACCAACACATCAGAAACGATAGAGGAGATAATTGCAGAGCTCTCGGACGACTCAAAACAATGACGACGCCGCACAAACACTAAACGTAAGTTCGGTCATCGTGTCCGCGCAAGGCCGCCCGAAGTGATCGAGCCAGATGTGATCGATATGACACCCTGCTACCTCGTTCTCCGGACAACTTTCTGAGGTACAAGAGAAATTCGAGCTGGCAATGAGGCGTATGCAATGCGAGCGGTCGTCGTCCAAGATCACCGATCACCACTCGCTGCATTGTATGGCGCCCGTGTTGCCGCGACATGCACAACAACGGCGACGGCAACACCCCCGCGGCCGAATCCACCGCCTGCACCGCAAAACCTGTTGTCGAACGCTGAATCCTTCGATGACGTTGGTTGATGGTGCTATGAAAAATTACTGTAAAGATTGTAAATTTCCCGAGATAAGTTGGAGTGTGTACTTCATGTGGACCAATAATCAAATATCTCCGGGTCAAGCAGCCAAGTTACTTCATTGCCTCAAGACTCGTGATCAGGTGCATTTGTTATGCTGAAAAGCCTCTCCGTGACGTGCAGTGTAGACGTCGACGTGATGATCGACACTTCAACCACACCGATTTTTCGGGTCTCGACCGGCCCGTGTTCACGTCAGCTTGTGGTTGCGGAGCCGTTGTACGATGCTGTACCGTGACCGAGCGCTGGCATGGATCTCATCCCACGCGGATGCTGGGTGTGATCACCTAAACCGGCTTCCTTTTTTTTCTTTTTTTCTCTATGCCCAGCTTATTCTCGCGTTCAAGGACAACCTTGACCAAGAAATCGAAATCCCCCGGCAGCGCTCTCAACGCACAGCCAGCCCATGATGAGTTTGGCCGTGTGAACAACAGAGGCTCAGGCTCACCCTTCCGAATGCCTTTGAAAAAGGACAGCGGAAAGGAGAAGAAGAAAGGCGTCCACGACGGAAAGGCCACGCGCACCTTGAGCTCCCCCAGACAAGACCACGACATCAGCGACATCGTCACACAAATACCAGACGGCAGCTTTCTCCCTCTTAATCTTGATCGACCCCGCGACGAATCTGGCAAAGAAAAGACCCTGGAACACGACTATGGCTATCTTTCCTACGAGCGCCATGTTGTCCTGGGTCTTGATGACGTGGCGCGTCTCCTCGATGTCGTCGCCGTCGAACTCGGCACTCGCTGCCTCACAACTCCATTCATTTTCTCCACTCTCGCTCTAGACATCTCCTCGTCCGCCATCAAGCGCCTCATTCGCGCGTTTTTGGACACGTGCGCCAACCCGTCTTCCAAAGAGGCAGAACATCGCTGGCGCGAAGAAGTCCGCTTCGCCGGCCCACACGAACTGGGCATGTGCTTCCGTTGGGGTTTTGCGCGGGTCGTCAGAGTCGTTGGCGGACAAACCGTCCGTGGTCTTATCTCTTGGGATCATTATGTGGAGTTCCGCGACTCAGAAGCCGGTATGCATAATTCCATTCTCCCTTGATCGTTTCACGGACACGCACCAATTAATTATCTTTCTCGGTGCCTTAATAGCGCTCAACTACCCTCCGACCCACTTTGCGAGCTTCCTACCACCATTACCTCCGGTTCTAAGGACCATCCTATGGACCCTGTTGAGCCTTCTCATCCGCTTCACGGCGCACAGCGCGTCTTCTGGCTACACTCCGCCAACACTCTCTCCCCTGTTTGGACCCCTTCTTTTTGGCCTGGGTCCAGCTTCTCTTCCCTTCCATCACACCTACGTTCGTTATCACCGCGCTGTTAACGCCATGGAACACATCATGCTCGCATTCATCCGGTGGCAGGACGCACCCAAAGCCCCAGATGCGCGTTCTGAAATAAACACCAACATCACCTTTGGGAGTGCAACTACTCTCGGAGTCCCTACTCGCCTCAAAGATTGGATCAGAGGATATCCCACCATGTTACCCACTCTATACCCCAAGGAGAAACAAGATAAACCTCAACCGCGTCGCGGAGCACGGGCGATGCGCGTGGTCAGCCTCCGTCGCAACGTCTTAATGTACTCGCCAGATTTAGTCAAGACTGCTGCAAGCTGGGCTTCCACTCCTCGGTTCGGTCAGGATGCCGGTCGTGGTTTGGCTGGCTCGAAAGAATGGGAACGTATCGCTCCCTCTGCGCTCAAGTTGCAACCACGTTACTCGGAAGGTTACAAGAAGAGAATGGACATGCCTTCCAATTTTCATCCCTACACCAGTCCCACAACCGGAACGGCTTTTGCTACATCAAGCGCATCGTCGAGCTACGAGAGAGACAAGCTTGGTCTGGGTATCAGGGATGGCGAAGACCGCTTTAGAACCCTCACCGATCTCAAGTGGGGGGCGTTTGAGGCCCTGGGTTTCGGAACGACGGGAGCTGATGAGAAGAAGCTCCAGTTTGATCTTACAGAGAGTGAAAGGACGGTGAGTGTATGAGTACGCCAATATGGCATGAGCTGAGCCCATCGACAGTTTCCCTCAACTAATCGCGATACGATGAACTGGAACGATTTTTCTGTCATTGGCTTCAACCGCGATCCGCGCCTTAGCGCTACACTTCAGTTTAGCACCCCTGTCACCCACTCCATATCACCGTGGCCGACGAAAAGCGAGAGCATTGCCAAGAAATTGAAGAAGACTCAACGTGCCCTTCCTCTGTTTGAGTGGGACACCGAGCCTGTCATGGGATCCGAAGAAATGGTCGAGGAAGCGTTCATGGACGTATTTTGTGACTTGGTATATGGGGGTGGGTGGATGGACATTGAGCGTCATGAAGAAACCGACAGGGAATGTAATTGGGCCATGGTACATTCTACACGTCTTTATTTCGCGTAGAGCTCTTACTCACTCCAACCACGCAGATCGAGTTCAAGTCGCTCCCCCTGAACAAGTACGCGACACCCGGAGGCGACCCCCGTAACTCAACCACCGTCATCCTATTTGAAGAATCTGTACCATTGGAGTATAGACAGCAGCTCGCCAAAGAGTCCGGGCCTAAGCGTCGGTTGCCCTTTCTGTTCTCGCCGTCCAGCAAATCGAAGCCGTGGAAGATGGTGTCGTCAGGGGTAAGTGGGCTGCCTTCTAGCTCCGCATGTTCGCCTTGATTCTCAGATTGACCACGACATGTTCTTCCACGTCTCCTCTCTACATTCTGGCTATCGGGGCATGCCCCGTGTTCCATGTTTGCTATATGTCATCGCGGACTTGTCGACTTTTGTACCGCTTCGTTTCGTCGATTCTATTGTATGGATTTGTCGCAGGCTGAAGCAACGCAAGTGTTACGTTACAGTGTTGACAGTTAATCATAATGCCAAGTATCAGCTGGATGTGTGCTTCTTAGGGTTAAAGTATTTGGGCAGTGTACTATACTACTAATCAACGCCATCACGAAGGGCAAATACGGTAAGCCGCTATGATAATCGGTAGTTCAAAAGTGCACGGCACCACGGTTAATGCTCTTGCGCCACAGAGGGACCTTGTAACACCCCTGCACTGACAAAACATGTCTTTGAGCATCGTCAACGTCTTCGTGGTTTCGCCAGACACACGATCAGAGCGACGGTTCGACCTCCACATTACCGTCGAACAGCTCAAGGTTCTGATAGCTAACTCTACCGAATCGCCTCGACCCACTGTTCACGCTCCCTTCACAGACGAAACTCGAGCTCATCACCGGAATCCCTGTCCAAAACCAGCGCATCTCCGTACAAAACGATAGCGGCGAGACGATCTCAGAGCTTTCGGATGACACCAAACCACTGGGTTTCTACGGATTGACGACGTTGCAGACGTTGCATGTAAGTCATCTCCTGCGTTGCATCCGTTCGACGCAGTCCCCATGTCACCACAGGTGATCGATACGAACCCCGCAACGTCGTTCACCGGACAACTCTCCGACGTCTCCCAAGTCGAAAAATTCGAGCTGAGCGATGAGGCGTACTCGAAGCGAACAGGTTCGTCCCGTATCACCCGAGTTTGCGTTGTACGATGCGCGCGCTTCCGCGCTCCTTAGATTCCGTACTGGCGTACAAGCAACAGCACAGGGTCGGCCGATTTGCTGAACCATCGGAAGTACCTGCGCCGGTCGTGCATGTGGACATCCCGATCGGGGCACGGTGCCAAGTGGAATCTGACGAGGAAGGTCTCCATAAACGCGGTACGGTTCGTTTCGTGGGTCCGACGAGCTTTGCAAAGTCGGGTGTTTGGGTTGGCATTGAATATGACGAGCCATTTGGGCGCAACGATGGATCGTATGTTCTTCTTTTGGCAGGATGGCAAGTGACCGTTCTGAAATGCTTGGTGTAGAATCCAGGGAGAGCAATACTTCACTTGTCGACCCAATTATGGCGTTTTCGTACGACCGGATAGAGTAAAAGTTGGAGACTTTCCAGTGGAGGAGATCGATTTCGACGAGGAGGAGATGTAGCAGTTCAAGGTTTGTCGTAACATTGATCGCTGGTCAATCCGCAGATTCTCGTAGGTCTACTTCAGCCAAATCGTGAATTGTGCTATATCCTGCTATCGTTGCGACGATCGGGTATGATTCACATCATTGTACTACATACAACATGATCGTTGAACTTGGGGACTGGCGTACCGATCCCGCGGTACCATCCCAGTCTTACATTTCACGGGGGAGTGACTTTCCCAGCTGCTGATACAAATGCACCATTTTGCGCCATCTGATTCGCGATTGACCACGCTACAGCTTGTGGGTTTAGAGTCGGACTGACCGAGCTATAAGAAGTCGTCGTTGTGCGGGTGGTACTAGACATCAACGAGGAGCCGGTAGTAGTGGATGGTGCAATCCCCACGACTTCGACTTGGAGAGACTCGTTCGGGTTTGCTGGTGCCTTGGAGGTTGTCGTCCGCAGAGAACTCGACAGACTCGAAGGCGGGGATGGTGTGGCGAGGACCGACGGCGTCGCCGAAAGAGAAGGCATCGAAGAAACCGAAGCCGACACGGCAGCCTGGACGGGTGTGACAGTCCGGGTGGAGGCATCGCTAGCTGTCATGGTGGCCATGACCGTTGTTGTGATGGTCGTCGTGAGCACGGGTCCCTGACCTACGCTCGCGCTGGTGGAATTCAACGCGCTCGGAGACGATGCAGGCACTTCCAGAGCACCTGGAACGTATACGAGCGTGACGTTTCGAGCTTGTTGTGATGCGCTGGCGGTCGGCGCTGTACTCGTCGAGGTGGCTGAGCGTGTCGTGGAGCTGCTTGTCGTGGAGTTGCTGGTATCTCGTCGAACTCTTGCCCCGGCGCAGCCCACCGGATCGTCGGAACTGTCGTCGACGGCCGAGGAGCTACTAGTAGCTGTAGCTGATATCGGTTCGATCTTGCCGGTGGAAGGGTCGTACGAAAATATCTGGCTCTGTTGCACGTCCGAGTCCGACGAAGATGCATCGATCGCGTCGTCGGAACAGGGATCAGTCGCGTCGTTGGTTGAAGCCGCCGGCTGGGTTTCTCCAGTGCAAGGCGTCATGAGGAGTGCAGATGTCGACCCAGGATCCGGGTCGTAAGTCGCGCAGTACATGACCATTTCAGCGCTACTTGCGTCGAACACCTCCGTCGCAAGAGTGACGTATTTCATGAAGCTTCCTACAGGAGGCTGAGGAGCGTTCCATCATTGAGAGGCTAGGAACGTACCTCCCGGGTTTGTTGGTTCATCCATAGGCATCATGATGAACTGAGTCTGGTTGGTCGTGGAAGCGTTCAAGGGAAAAGCTTTCGCAGTACTCTGCCCCGACGTCCAGTCAATCGGGGTCGACTCCACCATCAATGACGCAAGACGCTGCGCGACGTTAGTCAACTCCGCGCCCTAGGAAGAACGGTTTGCGAAGAGCGACACGATAAAACGAGAAGAGGAACTTACCATGACGTCGACTCTCCCCAAGACCAGGTTGCTCTCGTCGACTTGGCGCCGATTGTAAGCGCGAGACGACCTTCGCTTACCTTGACGCCCATTTCCTCGATTGTTCGACGGCGTCCCGGTGACTAGATACCTATCACCATGATCCCCGGGGACGTATACTGAGGAGCGACGGCTGTGGGTGCCACGATGGCGGCTTCGCGCGAAAACGGAACGAGGGCCCTTCTGGGGATGCGCGTGATCGTAGGGACCGCGACCTTGACGACCCTCAGCGTTCATCGGATCGTGGGCACTGTGACGTCGCAAAAGGGGCGGAAGTTCTGGGGCACGGCGGTGCGGTGCCTGCACCAAGGGACAAATGTCAGCGAACCGGAACGACATATCGAGTACACGGGACTTTACCTTGTGCTGCCCGTCGTGCTTGCCATCGTAGCTATGCGTCGGTGAGGCGCTCGGCGACCGGTGATGAGAATGATAGGAAGAGGCGTGCTTCATGTGGCTTCCATAGAGGTGCGCAGCTTTAACGGGAGGCGGGAGAGCAAGAGGGAGGGCTGCGCAAAGGCAGGCGAGGACAGCAAAGCGTGGAGAGAGGAGAACCATAATGAACAGGTAAGGGACAATAATAAATGGAGCAGGCTCGGATACGGATCAAAGGGAATGCGACTGGCGCAGAAGAATCAAGACAGTGAAGATGAGATAGAGTATGAAGCAAGACGCTGCTAGGACCACCGGGATCCAAAGAGATGAAGAGCAAGTTGGAGAGGGAGAAGTACGCTCACTGGGACTGTTCTTATACCCCCGCTCGGTCGGGTGTGTCTTAGAGTTGTCAGCCAATAATCCAGACGAGGCTGATTCAGCCTGGACAGTCTGCATTGAAATTGGATCTGGCCAAGTTCTGGACCAGAGCCTTACTATGTGCCGACCGTCGGCAGTCTCATTTGACATGCATCGACCTGAGAGTTAGACCAATCATTTGTGGTGGATGCACTGACTTGAGTTCAGACGGAACGCAGCCGTACTATGATTGTGATGGTTCTGATTAAAGCAGACCTAGAAACTGATCAAGCATCGTTCCCCGCTTCAGGTGATTTAATTTTTCCGCGCCCGTGCATGACTGGCCCGTCCGCGACAAGTTGACGATTTCTGACCCGACTAGTAGGTGCATGCCATCTTTTTAGACCCGGCAATGATCGAGCGGCGCGCTGGCTGGTCGTATATCAATATTACCGTTGAACGGCAAAGAGCACATAATATATAAACCTACCTACCCCTGACATTGACAACCATTGTGTACTAGTAGGTGACAGTTATCTGCTACCCTTTTTTGGACGTTTTGCCTTTGCAACCCTTTTCGCGGAGAACATATGGCAGAACCGAAAGCTACTCACAAGGCAGAAAGAAACCTCAAAAGGGCTCGGATCGAAAAGCCAATCGTGACGAGGAAGGCAAGTCTGACCGACCAGCAACAACCCGCAAAACGCGAGCAGACCGTCGCGTTCTCTCCAAAAGCCCAAGGGAAGCAGAAAGAAACCCATGCCGACGCTGCGAGCACTCAACAACCATCCTCCGAGTCCGAGTTACCTTCCTCCTTTGTTATAGTTGCAGGCTCGTACGAAAAGCTGCTCTACGGACTCGATGGGACGGTCGCGTCCTCCGAATCTGGCTATGAATTCCATTTGAAACCCATCTTTATCTTTCCTGCACACGTATCGTCCATCAAAGCCGTCGCCGCATCGCCGAATGGAGGGAAATGGCTTGCTACGGGAAGCTCAGATGAAATCATCAAGGTGTGGGACTTGGCGAGGCGGAAAGAGATCGGTGGTTTGATGCACCACCAAGGTATGTGCTCGTCCGTTTGTCGTCAATAGTAAAACAACAAAATCGCATTCAGGATCTATCACGTATCTCCAGTTTCCTTCACGCTCTCATCTGCTCTCTGCATCTGAGGATGGTACATTATGTCTTTTCCATGCCCGAGATTGGACCGTCCTCCGTTCGCTGAAGGGACACAAAGGTCGCGTCAATTCCGTCGCGGTTCACCCTTCTGGAAAAGTTGCGCTGAGTGTTGGACATGACAAGACATTGCGTATGTGGG
>JBBPOF010000754.1:0-17211 GCA_038091315.1 Porphyrellus cyaneotinctus | reverse complement strand
AGCTTTGTTCTATCGAGGATGTTGTGTCTCTTCGTGAGTACCTCCCTCGAGCCAAACAGAGTACGCTCTACGTACAGTGTACGTTTCGCGTAACACATGGCATCCTCTAGATTATTGGGAACAGGACAGATCCCTTTCAATGCACTGTCATTCACCATCATCCAGATTTGTGTGGTGAACTGGCAAAAGAGTTGACAGATATCCAATGTGAAGCCATGGAATTCTGCTGGAAATGTCCAGTTCTTCAGGATCAACAAGGGATTGTCTGTGATGCTCCTCTTTAGCATGGTCCAAGTGGGATTGGATCCGATGGGGAACATAGCCATTTGATCCATAGAAGATACAGTATGATGTCAGAGGAAGGCCTCAGTGCTCTATCCCGCTGCGCTTTTGCATTGCATCCCATAAGCGCCAACATGTGAGCATCATCCACCTCTTGGATATTGTCTAGGCAGGGAGTTAAATTGATGTCCAAGTCCTGCAGGAAAAACATGTTGAACACCTCCACCACATTATGATGCTCCAATAAAGCCAGGGACTCTCTAACATGGTGGTCATAGATGATAGGTGTCAATGTAATGCAGCATAGCATGTGATTGAGAAGTCCTGTCATCACTCCCAGATTAGGAGGATTTCGCTTTACCAATGTGATCTGTGTGTGCTGTATTTCCTCTGCACGTCTGGCCAGGAATGAAAACCAGACCTTGGATCATAGCCAGAGCACAGGATTGGACTGCATATATTCTTCTGCCTAGAATGCAAATCAGATATATAATATATATGATTTAGCATCTTTTAAACATGCCTTTGAAATCACTTCATCGAGCAATATTTGTGCTACCTGTCCACTGACCCTATATTCATCCCTAACACCATAGGTCTTTCTTTGGGCCTTTTGAAATACCTTTACCACCTTGGAGCACTCAGAGTAATATTTCGGAGTGAGCCGATATGCATCGCTGTCCAGTGCAAATGCAGGAACATTGTCTGTGGTTCGCACTGCCTCATAGTATAGATTGTAGGTGCTCTGAAATGCAATATGAGTTTGAAGGGCATGTTCTGCATTCATCTCTGCTTGCAATGCACCATATCAGGACAGCATGCATTGATGGTGTATAGTTCCCCTGTTGAATCCAGCAACACCATAAGATTCCTCCAATGCATTGAGCCTCCAAAGACCTGTCAATGGACTGTCTGAAGATTTGGGAGTAAAGGTAATCCCAATGTCAATGATTAACTCTCCATGTCTATGGTTAAGCATATAGTTCCAGTCCAGACAGATGAGATTGTGCTTGAGAGCAGCCTGTGGACTCTCATGGACATCGACCTGACCATCCTTGGTGAGGAGCTTGATTCCCTTGCCTTCCACCATGAAGAAGAATGATCCATACATAGAGAAGTAGTCTGCATTGCTGTCTATGGTCTCCTGCATGGCCTGCTGGACTTTCTGAAAGACCTAATTGGAGAGGGGGAGCATCTTCGACATGCTTGATCCACCACCCTTGATTTTATACTTGGCTTCTGTTAAAGTCTGGTCTACATATGGTGCCCAGCTCTCTTCCAAGTTGTCCCTTAATGCAGCCAGAAATATATTCTCCCAAAAGGGATCCAAAGCGCCTTGAGGCATCATATTCATCCATCTTCCAGTGAAGGGGCTGCAGTGAATCATTCGTGGAAACATAATGTAGACTGCAAGATTGTAACCAGAAGATGATGCTAGCCTTCCAATGATTGTGTGAGGGATGGCTGTCATGGGGAACCTCTTTGACAACCATTCAGTGCGTGATCCTAAGGCACATTGATCAAAGTCTGACTGGGGGATCAGGATGTCGATATAGACATGGTTATGCTTTGCAATTCCAGGCTTGTCATAGATCGACATCATATAAACACCAATGCTGCTCTTGCAAACAATCTCCCTGGTAGTCTAAATGATGCTGTCGATATCAATGGAGATCTTGATGTCCTCAGCCTCGACTTGGATCCCATCTTTCTCCAGATCAATGCATACATATCTAGTATCTCCATCGGTAATAGGAGCCCATCCACAGACGAACATATTATGACCATGACGGCATGGTTGATGAACCCTAGGAGACTCCCCAGCATACTCTAGCATTTCAGTTGCACTCATGATCATGGCATCATTGACGATGACCTGACTACCTTCAGCATCCATGATCATTATTTGATAAAGTGTGGAATACCTGTGTATCATCTTGGATAGCACTGCAACTGGGATTGTATTTTCCAGTGACTTTGTCTGACACCTGTTGAGTGGGTTCATATCCCTCAACATGTCCTATGGCCATGACATAATCCATCACCTGGATGGGTGATCCAAGATAGAACATTTGGAATGAGCCTGTGAGAAGACAATAGCCATGGTCTTTCCACATAGACCATGCTGAGGCCTGAGCCATATGTTCATATGGAAAGGTGAATATAGAGTAGACCTCTGGCTGCAGTAGCATTTCCAAGATAGGACCATCATCATAATTGTCATACTGGTCATTATGTTCAAGGAACTGCTGTCCTTTATAAGTGGAAAGATAGATGGGCTAGATGTGTTGATGGAAGCAATGAATGGAACCCAGTTTCCAGTCTTTGACTCTCTTCCTAGAGGCCTTGGCTGCCTTGGAATGCTGATTGTCTTCTTCTACACCCAACATCTTCTCTTCCTCACTGGCTACATTTCCACTTCTTTCCAATGCATGTGGACAACATGCAGATTGATTATGTGCACTGGAAAGTATCTTGTGACTTTTGATCAAGATTTTCAATGTGGTAACCTGTTCCTTTGGCAGCTTGTCCATAGTGACTTCGACCTCTTTGGTACCAGAAATGTTGGCTTCTTGAATCTCCAACTCCTCCTAATTCTCTATGGTGTTTGGAAAGGATTTGGAAGTGTTTTGGGATGTGGTGGCATGGTGTATCAAGGAAGCGGAACATGCTCTGCATTGATTGCTGGCAATAATGAGAGATCATACAAGATAACTGTCACAAGCATAATCACCACCATCCCTAAAGTGGACCAAGAATGCTTCATCCACAACCATGTCATCCCATTGCAATGGTGGATTATTGTGATAGTGCATATAGTCCCTATAGGCCACCTGACAGCATGTTCAAATGACTGCAAGCATGACCTGTCTTAGAATATGACCACAGGGAAGTTCTGTGTTCTCCTTTTCCAAAGACATCCAGGTCCTTGATATGCCTTGCTCAAAGCACCTCTGGAGAATGGTGCATGCTGTTGGACCACAGTTATATCCATTCTATTGCCAGTCATTCCCATAAACTAGCACTGTTGTAGGGTCACCTGCATCCCACAAATGGAACTCTGCAACTCTCTCCCAATAGTCGGGTCCATCCCACTGTGTCCAGTCTACATCACATCCTCAGCCCATGACATATGCAGTATGGCATGCATAGTCGAATGTGACTTCAAAGAAATGGTTGCCATGATATACTAGAAATATGACAGATATCACAGGAGTATCTTCATGCAAGTCAATGTGATGATCATGCATAAATCATGCTTTCTCCTCAATGGAAGGTGGGAGCATTTGCCTAGAACTGTCATAGGATGGCTAGGCAAATTGGTGATGAATGAACCGAACATGGGATGGACTCTGGGCTTCATGCCATAGAATTGCAAGATAGTAGTCCCCCACTATTGCATCCATCCATTGGTTTGTGTCCAGGGTTTCTAGTGCTTGATATATCATATCCCAATAGCCTGGTCTTGACAGGATGTGAGCTTGACACAGACTCAGTAATTGTTGATATGAAATAATTGAATTACATACTAGCAATTTCCTCTCTAGAAACTTGTGGAGGAGGTGATAATGATGATGACAAAGAGGAGGGTTCCATGGTGCCCAGAAATCATATTGAATTCATGGAGGTAGGAGGTTCTCTGTCTATTTGTTGAGTGCTGTCATCAGAGGACCACATGGCAGCTTCCATAGTGGCCTTCCTGATTGTGACTAAGTGATGATCATTGCATTTGATAGACATTTCCTTTTCTAGAGGATACTCCACAGTACCTGACACATCACTCAATAAATCTACAGAGAATATGTTTTGTGAAAATGCCACAGGTGATAAGGATTGTGATGTCAAAGGTGATGTAGAAGAAGGGAACCAAATATGTGGCATTGAAGAAGAATGATTACTCTTGCTGCTTCCAATAGCATTGGAAGATGACAGTAGGTTTTTTGTGGTAGTCATCTTCTTAGTGGTAGGTTTGAATTGTCTTGTGAGTGGTGGAAAGTCTTTGTCACTATCTTCAGTAACTATTTGAACCTTCTTTGTCTTGCTTCTCCGCTTTGGTGGCCTTTGTTAAAAACACAGACACTAGTCTCCAGTGTAGTCCTGGTTTCGTAGCTGGGAACTATGACAAGCAGGTCGCATATTCAAATGTTTGGCGTACAGAGGGAAGTCTCACAGAAAGATGTGTCTTAACTGCGGAGGGAGGTCTCACTCAGATGGGGCTGAGTGGTACTAGAAACTAGCATGTTAAGTGTAGAACTAGATGGGAAATACAAGTACAGGCAGCTAGGTATATATAGGGATGAGCGGAGTATGAAATGGGAGTGAGAGATCCCATATTGGGAGGTGCTGTCCATCCACAACGAATCGAGAAAGGTTATGTAACCACAACAAAAAGGGAATGGACCATGATGAAAAGAGATGGATGCAGCCTAAGAAGTCAGAAAGGAAATATGGCTGTGTCACCATGACTGAAAGAAGATGGACCATACTGCTTTGGGATGGACCTAGACGAAATTGGAATAGAGGTTAACATAATAGAGAATGGGCCGCGTGTGCAGTTCCATACACCGTCTAGAAAGGAAACGGTGGAAACTGAATGAAGTCTGGAAGACAAAAGGGCATGTCCTTGGCATCTATAAGGTCTGGGGTGGATAGGGGTAACATGGATGAGGTGAACAAAGGGAAAATTGTAACAGCCTTCCTCTTGGCTGCTTGATGGTAGAATATGCTGGAAAAAGTAAACAATATTGAATATTTATGCATGTCCCATCAGAACAAAGGCCATACCATGCTGTTTTCCTTTAAAAGATATAGAATTCAATGCAGCATTTTGTAAATCCAAATGACATGCTCACCAGCTGATTTCTTCACATTTACTAGAATATTGTATAAGCAAGAGCCTTCAATATGTCAGAATAACAATACCTTTGGCCAGCTCACTGCTATTTGAAGTATCATCTTCCATATTTCTCTGTTCAGACAGCACATTGACAATCTCATCAAATGAACATGCCAAAGAAGCAGATGATGAGAGTATTACAACCATGATTTCTATGGAGGTCCTATGCTCTGTATTGGCATCAGAGCGCAAGTCCGCTTAGGGGTTGACTAGGTCCAGTAATAGAAAACAAGGTCCGAAGGTGAATGATGAAGTCCAGAAGTGGATGACAAAGTCCAGAAGTGGAAGATGATGTCCGGAGATGGATGAAGATATTTGAAGGTGGACAAAGATGTCCAGTGGTGGATGACAAAGTTCAGTAGTGGACAAAGTAGAGGTTGAGGATGGATGGAAATGCCTGAGGATGAATGTCCTGCAGACATGAGCGGAGGTCATGGCAGACTTGACCAGAGGGGTTAGGGACTGTGGCTTCAGTGACTTGGGTCAGAGTGCTGTGCCCTTGTGTGAACTGTGTCCTTGTATTTGATGGGGGACAGAGTTAACAATGGGGGAGCCAAAGGTAGTGACTGAGGAGTTGGGAATCAACCCATTAAGGAGGTCAGAGATTTGTGGGGTATTCAAGTCGATATTCCAACTAGAGTATGACACTATACTCTACAAGTTTATATATGGAGGTGACAGGTCTGAGTGACTAAGCTAATGGGGGACAGAGATAAGTAAGCTGGAGCTGTGATGGAGGTACAAGAGGTCTGAAGCTGTGATGGATGTACAAAATACCCAGAGCTGTGCTCTGAAGCAAGACACAGGTTAACTGATTAGCAATGGTGGTGTCACAGATAATGAGTAAGAGGAAAGTCAAAGAGAGGGAGTCATATTCAGGAAAAATGGAAAGGGTGGATTGAAGCCCAGAGGTATAGGAGTGTGCTGGAAGTGCAGGAAGTGCGGAATGTGACAGAAGTTGACATAGTGGTTGACGGAGTTGACAGGAGTGACCTGGAAAAGGATCAGAAGCATTGGAGGTGGAGTATGAGGTTGAACTCAAAAACACAGGATATAACAGTATCTTCCCCTTAGGCCTGAACCCCTGAAGGCCATAGGGTGATAATGTGGTGAGTGTGGAGGTTTGCTTTTGATCCAGATTGTGGACATATGGAGCTTGAAGTGACGGAGTCTGAATTCCTTAGCAATGCAGTATAAATTTGGACTTTTGTGAAATTTTCTTCCCTTAACTTCTTCCTATAATATGTCTGACATCACCAACATCAAGAACTGGTCTGATGTGTGCCTCATGGAAGACACAAATCATGATGACATCCTCTGGAATGCCAAAGTGAAGGAACAACAATGACAAGCTGTAATGAGGAAGGAGGTGGAGGAGTGGCAGAAGAAAGCAGGGGAGGAGAAAGCATGACAGGTGGCCAAAGAGGAAAGACAATGCAAAGTGGCTGAGGAGGAGAGACAATGCAAGGAGGCAGAGGAGGTGGCCAAGAAACGAGTGAGTGACCACAGATCAAGAACGACCAGAGCTGACTTTGGAATGGGCTGTGGAGGTAGCGGTGCAACAGCACGCCAACAAAGGCAGGGGGCAGGTAGCACCAGATTGTGTCCAGTGTGTCTAGTATAACCTTACGTATAAGCTGCAAGATGAACCAAAGGTGACATTGTACAAGAGCTGTTATACAGTGAAGGTGCGTTGCAGTATCACACAAAATGTCTGGAAACTCTGTTGGCAGATAATTCAGGAATTCCAACTTGCATGAGAATATTAGCAGCGCTACAGAGATCCAAACATGAGCACAGGGAAGAATTCATAGCCATTCTACATATGCCCATCCAGCATGGGAAGGAGTACAGAGTCATAGGGAATGGAGAAGTAATCCTCCATGCTTGGGCTCTATATGATCAGATGCAAGAAGATGGCTCACATCTAATGAGAGCTACATGGTTGAAATTGGATAGTATGCATGATACAACACTCTCTGGATATAGGGAACCATACTATAAATATCCAAGCTGCATTGAAAACTCCATGTACTATTTCATATAGTTGTCATCACACACCCAATATCTATGAATATGGTCAACAATCATCATTGTCATTTTATAGCTAATTTCCCAGTCTAAAAGGACATGCAAGTGATGGCAATGCAATAAGCATTCATGAAATTGATGACTATGGTGTTGAATCATATTTCTAGGATTTCTGGGCATATGTATAATTTTGTTGAAACAACCAGAGTGAAAATGTCATTACAGCATCTGATTGCTTTAGAAAGATAACAGTATCTGTACAATATTTTAAGGGTCTCCTTGGAGCACCAGATTTGCCAACCATTCCACCAATAGGTTTCCATTATAAAACCCTTGCAATCTTTTAGAAGGCACCATGTGTATATGGACACTGTTCTGCACATTCATAAGTCTTATTGCAGTGTTAGAATACAATTCCAGCACTGCTATCTTTCTGATTGCATTGATCATGTGATGGATCTGAACTTGTGTTGGGGCTTTGTCACACTCCACATTGACCTTCTCTTCCAGATAGGCTGCAACATGAGAGCAATCTGGAGTGTCATGCTATATGGCCTTCCAATGTGCATCCCATATGATGTGAATAAGTCCTGGCATTGTCTTATATGTCACCATGGTGCCATGTGCTCTTCACTTGATAATTGCCTCTGGAACACACTTCCAGTTGTAGTCTTCCTCTATAAACCACCCAATATTAATCTCCTAGATATCTGATCAACTTTGTGCTTCACAGACCTTTGTCCTTGCAGGCATGGGAGATGATTTCCCGTGATATGATATATTTATGTGGTTGTGAGTCCTGCATTGCCTCTGAAATTTGACTAAATGATACTTGTGGATAGCTTGAATAGACATAGTGGTGTGTCAAGTTTGTTGTAGGACTTGATTGAGTTTGTGACAATTCTATGTCATGCATGTGGTCTTCATGCTCTTCACCTAGAATGATTTTGTGATGAGTATATCAATCAATGTCACAAGAAACATATGTTCCACAGGCTCCATGTTATCTGCATACACACTTTTGTTGGCTGAGTGATGTATCAGCCTCTTCAGAAGATCTATGACTTTGGAATTCATTTACTGACATGGATTAGATGCTCCACTCTCAATCACAGACATTTCTGATTCAATGGGATATCTTGATATGTCTCTTGGATATCACTTACACCAATGAGACAACCAAAGTGGTTCGGTATTTCCACCTACCACTCACCTCACATGCTTGTCTGACTCCCTTTGTAAGACCCTGAGTTCAAATGCTAAATTATACCAATGCTTTACATTCTATTGCACAAAAATCCACCATTAAGAATTCAGACATTGCCATTTCCATAGAGATTGCCCCAGTATTTGAAAGTCCAAGACCTTCAACCATGACAATATGTTGTATCATATCCAAGATACCTGTGTTCCTCAGCAACAACTGTTGTGCATCGGTCTACACAACATTCAACCAGACATGTCATATTATATATCTTAATTTGGAAATGTGTCTCACATGAGCATCCATCTACATTCAGAATGGTTAATATGGTATGGGAAATACATAATGTTCCTCACATATATGTATATTACTGTTTGTGACTTGGTGAGATGGTGGTGCATGGTAGAGTGCAGCTGGGAAAGCAAATCCATCGATAATCTCAGCAAGTCTGAGTTTGAAAATATCACAAGGTCCTCCAAAAGGGGATATCTAACCCACCACAAAGAATAATGTGAACACAGGCTTAGTCATGCAATCAGATTACACATCCAACAAACAGTTATATCATAATGTGCAAGGTGGCTTGCATGTTAAATTTGTGGGAAGTTCTGTGTGCCTTTGGCGACCTGGGATGCCAAATGTAATGTATTCTCTAGTGTGGCCTAAGAGCAGTCTCATCTATCTTCACAGTTATTTGTAAAACATCACACCATCATTCCCATTGTGTTTCAACCCATCCTTGACCAATTCTCAATGACTATATTGTGATCCAAGACCCTTCAATGCAGATCATCTCATGTAGGCGGTGTTCAATACAAGGAAATGTGTAGATTACAATAAGCAGGATGTATTACACAAATGTGAAGAAATTCTTAAAATTCCAGCAAGACATCTATGATGTGTTTCAAATGAGTGCAATCCTCATGGTGTTACTCTCTGATGGGCACTCACCTCCACCATAAATCCATTCACATTTCCCATCTGCTTCCAACACCTCATATTGAGCATATGAATGCTCATAGAATTCTCCATAAGTGTGAACTGCACACTGGAGGATATCTGTAATGAATTTGTTGTTGATGTTGATGGCAGTGAATCAATACATGCTTCCCTCCCAATGCATTCCGACATGTTTAGTGACCTCATTCCAATCTAAGAATATAACTAGCTAAATATATGTAAGTGATAGGTAAGATAATTGTACTTACCTAATGCTAGGACGTCCTGTGTCCTTAGGTTTATCGTTGGGTGATTCATTTGCCAATGTATAATCATGCTCAGTTTGTGCCATCTGACATAGTACTCCTGTAGCATGATGATATTGAGATAATGTATGTGTTTTGCAAGATCAGACTTTGCAGAGTCTGACAGGGGCTTCGAAATGCGTTTGATGATGTGGGTGAAGAATACCATGTGGTTTTCCATTGCTCTCCTGATCTCCTTCTCATGGGATATGTTATCACAGGCTTCTGGCAGCCATTTGTGTGAATATAAGAGCTTTATTGCCTGGAACTGCCAGACAAGCCACCAAATGAGATCTTGGTACAGCAGTGGAATGGTGGCAACAAGGCTGCATTCATGGTTGACATCGCAGATGATGTTGCCATCTTTTGTGATGGTCAGATCAAAATCGCATGTCTCCTGTAGGTCCTTCTCTGTGGGTTCGCAGAACAGAAATTTGGAACCCTTGGATACACTAGGATTGGTAATCATTGCATTGGACATGTTGTAATCTGCATGGAGGTGGAAGAGGATTAGTCAGACCTGGAACTTCAAACATGAAGGTTGCTTGCTGTGATAGATGCTGTATAATTATTTGATATATCTGCAATCAAATTTGAGTGCCTTTTATATTGCTCATACCCAAATGGCTGATGTAATTAGAAGCCAGAGGCTATATGTACCATGAGGACAATGGCACAATGGGTTATTATTTGTCATAAATGTCAGTGACATATGAATAGTGCACATACTGTCCACCGTGTTTGTAACACTGTCACAGTGCATAAATGGAGCTAAATATAGGACTGACCATAGGTAAAACATATTGATTCATAGTGGGATGCAAACCTATGTACTTGTCACTACATGGCTTGGTTTGAATGTGGAGTCTGAATATAAATGAGATATTGGAATACAATAAGTCGAACATGGGTCAAATGTGAGTCACATGTGGGTCACACATGAGTCAAATGTCAGTCAAATGTTAGTCAAATGCTGGGGAAAGTCAAATGCAAGTCAAACATGAGTCAAATGTGGGTCAAACACAGGTCAAATGTGGATCAAATGCGTGTCAAATGCAGGTGGAACACAGGTTGAATGCCCTCTGTGTTACTGGGAAGCCCATGCATAGTAGAATGCAAGTCGAACGCATGCTGAATGTGGGTTGCATGTGAGTCAAATGCAAGTGAAACATGTGCTAGACACATTACATAGGCGTTCTACAATAATAGTCCCAATCATTGACAAGTAGCATAAGGACAACCAACATGCTCATTCATGTATTTGCACTATTGAATACAAATATGAATATGAGTGCATGTGTACATCAATCAATCAATCAATTGTATATATTTAATCACAATGCACACAAGACCAAAAGGTCTACCAATAGTCCAGGATTTGCAACCTTTACACACTGCATTGCTTCATTCATGACAATTGTTGCCCTTGAATGCTCTCCATTTAGCTCCTGCATGAGGACATCTTGTTTCTTTAGAGCAACAGAAGCCTTAACGTCATTGATCATCTTTGGTTTCATTGCAACAATGACTGCCATGGTGATGATGGAGTGATGGAAGAATTTGGCTTGAGTTACCATGTCAGTATAGGATATATGGTCATAAAATGACTCATGTTGTTCAATGACCAATCCAGGAAGGGTGATTGCCATTTGAAGTACCCTGCGATGCATTACGTAATGGACAGCATTGAATGATGTAAAGTGCAGGTTTCTGGAGATGTCATAGTCAAAGTTGAGTGTGATCTCCATCAGATGCATGGTGTCAGATGTCAGGAAGTGTCCACCTGACATGACAGTTGGCATTGGTGTAAACACCATATGGTCAATGCCAGGCAGTTGAATCCTGTTGTTGGCTGTGGGTTAGCTAGTCTATGATGATTGGCATGAGACTCACAGTACACCACCCTGCTCCAGCAGCAGTATTCCTGCATTGACGTTGCGCATGTATGTTTCTGTTGCCATCATTTCCTTGTAGTATGCACCCCACTTTGCAAGAACATTCTTGTAATCCATCTCATTGACCCCAGTCAAGCATGTGTAGCACCAGATCTTGGCCCCATCTCTGACATGCAATTACATCAGAAGTCCATTACTGTCATGGTGGGGGTATGTTAAAAAACCGCCATGGGTAAGGATATCCCAGGATGAGGACTGCCATGTGTCAAAATGCATTACCTGTGGCCCAACAAGACTTGTTGGACCTTTCTTGGTGGCTGTACCGGTCTTGGTGACATACGTCTCACTTGCAGTGGCCATTAGAGCTATCTTGTCATCCATGATTCCACTGATCGCCACATTGGTGTGAACAAAAATGATCATAAAAGAATACCACGTATGTCAGGAAGGGCAGAATATGTGGTGATAAATTTATAAGGTCAAGGCAATTGTTGCATTTCATGGTGTTGGCACCCTAGACGAACTCTTTCAGTGTCTCTTTTATGTGCATGGTGTTGTAGTCACAAGCTTTCAGTGCCTTTTGAAAAACCTCTGCCCTTCAGTGTGCATCTACCATATTCAGTGTGAATGGAAATATGAATATGTCTGGAAAATATGTGCCTACCTTGCCAGTCAACGACTTGTGACATAGGTGGATGATATGCCCTGATGCCCTCTTCACTGAATCTAACAACATGCTCTGGCTCCCAACCATGGACAAGCACCGCCATCCCCCATGCCAATTAATTCCGGATGCTTTGGTGAAGTGCCATCAGGTCCTTTGCATTGTATGTCATCTCAACGACCATTGGATATAGCTTCTTAATGTTGATGGCACATTTTGCCCTTGCTATGAACATCACCATGTCAATATCCTATTGAAAGTAAAATATTAGCCCTTATTTAGAGTATGATCAGCTTGAAATATACCTTTTCACATGTGGGGGGGTTAATAGATGTCACACCATGTGCAGGCCATGACATCTGACAAGCCCTTTTCACCCCACCCAATGATCATTGATATGCTGTTGATGGTGTCAGTGACAGAGTGGATGGGAATGTTAGGATCACCTTTCTCTTGTTGATCATTGGCAACATCAACATCCATCATGGCAGCCAGGAATGGCTCCATGTATGGTGGTTCATCCATTTCCAGAAGCTCCTTTTGTTTCCCCTTCCATTTGACTGGGAATGTGGTGTCCTCCATGACCACATCATTGCTTGAGGGCTGGGGAGACATGGTGGTGCATGAATTAGTTTGACTATCAAGCTCCATTGACATTGCAACTGCTATTTGAGTAGCCATCTGTGGTTTCTGTGCCTTTTTCATTGCTGGCTTTGTCATCATGTCCACTCATGTCCACTTTCTATTCCTTTTTGTTTCTGTTAAAGTCTTGTTTGTGTCACACCTAACCCTCATATGTGTCCTGGTGCTCTCAATCCCCTTCTCTTTGCATTCCATCATTTTGGCATCACTCTGAGTAGCCTCCCCAACAAGAAGGGCGGCCAAGGATGCCTCATCAAGCTTTTGCCAATTTGCTTCTTTATGTTTTTCTGCTGACAGTTCCTTCATGTTGATGTATATAAGACCTAATTTGGGGTCAGGCACTGGGTAGATGATGTTGTCCATGGCTTCAATTTGAAGTTTGTGAGTAATGTTCCATCATGTCCATTTAGAGTTGGTATAAATGGAAATGATACTGGATGGAGTCTGCATGTGGACGTCACCACTGTATGCAGTAACAATAGTCTCTGCAGGTGGTGCATGACTTGAATAGACCTCAAATGTCATGGGTTCCTTGTCATTGCTGAAAGAATTTGTGTGTGTGACAGAGTGTTGTTTGTCAGCAGACATCAAAAATGTTGACATGGTTTGTGGTGATGCTATGGGACACAGATGTGGGATATGGTTAAGTGTGGACTGGAAGTGGGATTGTCTTTTATACATTGTGTACATGTGGGGTCCACCTAATTAATGTGGGATTGCTAAATTGGGAATTCAATGGAATTAAATGATGCATCCAGCAATGCTGACTAAGTGACAGCCCAGAAATATTTAAAGTTTGTGTTGATCATGACACTTTTACCACCCATTTCATATATTCCCCTCTACAAATGCAAGACAATGCCATGACCAACAACCTCTCCCCCTTATTAGCCCTGGCAGAGCAGAACTCAAGCCTATCTGCATCATCTGCTATGCCATAGCTGACCACACTGACGATGACGATGACCTCATCAAGATAATAGAATAGCTACTAGCACCAAGGATGAATTGGAACTTGATACTTTGACCATTCCACAATTTTACCAGGTGCATCTGGAGCACTTGCTGTGGCATCATCAAGTATTCATGGAGGTATGGAGTTGATTGAGTGACCTCACACTCACAAAGGGTTTACTCACTGCTATCGAGTGGTACATTCAATACATGGACAGTATCACTGAGGGGCTTTTGATTGGTGGACAAAGGACAATACATGTGACCCAATGTTTCAGTCATGCATTTTCAATGTATACCTTATAACAGATTATTACATTGGACGACACTAGCTTGATGTTGCCAATGCCTAGAGAGTTCGCAATCTGAACACCATTCCTGAATGTGGGGACATAAATACAATTGGTATGTATCTTTATCAGCGATTGATTGTAAATAATTGATCGCATGCATATAGACTGGAAAGCATATCATATGGCTCAAGACCTCAAAGATCCTCTCTGGTCAGGGGCAGAGCATATGTTTGTGGTGGACAGTGTTCCAGAGGACAGGTGGCAAGATGTGGCGAACTTTGTAGCAAGTTTTCTTGGCTTTGTTTACCTGGAAGCAAAGGCAAAGCATAGGTAACTGCTGTGCACACATCATTACACAACTAACTACTTGACAGTGAAAAAGGGCAAGGGGGTGAAGAAAGGACAAAGAAACAGAAAAATGCTGGTGAAGCAGGTACATAAATAAATCTTAAACTAGTTCAAATTCTCCATCTGACCATGTTGCATGGTTCAAGATGCCAGCCAGCAAGAAAGGCACCATTGAATCATCAGATAAGCAGGGTGGGTCTCAGACACAGTGTATGTTGTTCCAAATTAGCCACAGTCAACACTGAATCACTGCAAGTATACAATAGACAAGAGGGCACTTCCTGATATGTCTCCCTATATTCTTCTATACATCACAACTAATTGACAGTTGATGTTGCAGGTCAGCTACAACCAGGAAATATGCAGGGGCATGGTGCAGGTCCCTCAAACCTTCCATCACAGTCCAGGTCACTTGACCAGCCAGTCCCCAGTCCCAGCAGGAGGTTATCCCCCTTACAAGGTATGTTGGCTGTTCATATGTGCGACTTGATTGGCCTCTTCTCATGAGTCATCTAGGAAATCAAAATGGTGCAGAAGGGACATGGGGTAAGGAACCTCAGATTTGGTCACTATGTTGAAATTACTGAACCCAAATAACAGACGCACCTTCATTGACCAATGCAGATTGCAATGGCAACAGTGGTGGGATTGTCACTTTCATATATGTTGTTACGACTACCACGGGTAGCGATAGGCGTAGCCTCGTAGGGTGTGCGTTAGCACGTCAAAGGTTCTAGGGTACGTCCGTTCGACGAGGGAACGATGGAGGTTCAAGGGTTCGTCCTGTCAACAAGGACGTCGAGAGTTCAAGGACGCGCTCAATCAACACGAGCGGTCGAGGGTTCAGTGAGACGTCCACTCAGTGACGAGCGACGAGGGGTTCAAGGGAGTTCTTATTCGCGGAAGAGTACCGAAGTACAAGAGTATGCGAGTAGAACGAGGAGACCAAGGTTAAGGCTAAGGGGCGCCAGTGCGGCGACTTATAAACTAAAGATGAGGGCTTAGGGCAGGTGTGAGAATCGACTGAAGGGCAGGCATAGAACGGCAGAGAAAGTAATAGATCGTGGAGGAAAGGGGGCGATGACGAAGCAAGTGGAATATTGTAGAAGGCCATGGAAGGAGATGAGTCATCGCGAGAAAAAGAAGGATAAGTCCGTGAAAGGGCTTAGCTAAGTCAGAGGAAAAAGAAAGGAAACGGATAGGGGCGAATCGTAACATATGTTACCAGTTCTTATTTCTCTTTGGATTGTAATACAGGCATTGGAAGTGACTCCAAATTGAATGCTGAAGGTGAGAATGGTAGGATAAACCTCTTTTTGTCAACATGTATGAATGCTAAATGCGTTGATAGAGAATTCAGACCAATCCAACTCCAACCACATGGAAGGTATGGATAGGTACTAGACATATTCGATGGATCTTCAACTAAGTTGTGAACATAGAAAGTCTCCTGAAGTAGTTAGAGCCTGTGAAAGCAGCTGCCCCATACAACAAATAATTAGCTACCGTCTGTCCGTTATGTATAGGTGTACTTATGTATATCACATTGTTCTGCACAAAAACACCACACAATTACTTTGGAGGCGCATGATATGTAACTACATGGGACAATGTAGCAACTTGTGCACAACTTGTGTTTAGTTCTGTGTGGGCTATTTCCAATGAAACTGGTGTTCAACTGGCATTTGATCCATGTTTGACTTGCATTCAACATCATGTGAGCTTCCCAGTAACATGGAGAGTGTTCAGCCAGTGTTCAACCCATGTTCAACTGGCATTTGACCAGTGTTCGACTCGCATTCAACATTGTGCGAGCTTTCCAGTAACATAGAGAGCATTCAACTGGCATTCAATCCATGTTTGACTTGTATTCAATCCATGTTCAACCTCGTTTGACTCACATTCAACCCACATTCAACCACATTTGACTTGCATTTAACATTGCACAAGCTTCCCAGTAACATGGAGAGCATTTGATTGGTGTTCAACTCGCATTCAACATTGTGCAAGCTTCCCAGTAACATAGAGAGCTTTTTTTTTTTTTGACCAGTGTTTGACTTGCATTCGACATTGTGTGAGCTTCCCAGTAACATGGAGAGCATTTGACCAACCTTCAACTGGCATTCAACATGCATACAACTATGTGTGAGCTTCTCAGTAGCATGGAGGATGTTCAGCCTGTGTTTAACCTGCATTTGACTCATGTTTGACTCACATTCAACCCACATTTGTCACTTGTTGGACTCATATTCTACTATGTGGGATTTCCAAGAGAGCCATGTTCTACTATGCTACCCACATTATGATGTACATTCTAGGCGAGTTTACATTGTAGGATCCCTCAGTCTCCACAGCCAGCAATACAACCCCATCCCAAATGTGTCTGCAAATATATCATACATACAGTGGCTCAAAAAACTGTCCCAATGTTTGCATGTTTTCCCCTAAAGCTGATAACCCTCAACAATCCTAACCTGGACTGCCATTATGTTAGTGTATGGAATAAAGTACCAACTCTTGGCTTTCTATAGCATCAAGGGTCAAGAGATTTGAATAAGATTTGATGAAATGGCAGCCATTTCAAAATGATCACTCATTGGGACAGTTTTTTGACTTTAGGTTTTTATTATGTATATGAGACCATAGCATGCTGTAAAGTGATTACATATGTTTGGTAATGGTTCTATGATGTCACCTTTATGTAACTGAGTGTCAGACAACACATACAAACCATACTAGTTTTTATTTATTTTCCCA
>JBBPOF010000753.1:0-17251 GCA_038091315.1 Porphyrellus cyaneotinctus | reverse complement strand
CTTGTGTCCATCGGGTTTGACATCAAATACCCATCTGTTTTTAATGACCTTCTTATGGGTTGGTCTATCCACAATCTCGTAGACCTTGCGATCTTTGAGCATTTGGAGTTCGTCTTCACAAGCTTTGTGCCAGAGTTTCTGTTCATCGGCAGGGAGCTTGAGGATATCACAGAATTTCCACTCTCTGTAGTTAGGGGCAGCTGTTTCCACAACCAGAATCACGTGATTGCATAGGAAAGACACTAGTGCGTCTCCCCCTTCCTGCACTAGGCACTCAACATCCACCTCTGAAGGAGTTGGGGAATGAGGCATAGCACCAGGAACCGGTGGTGTCTCCAGTGCAGGTATGGGTTGGTCCTCAATTAGCTTTCGCCAGCGAGACTTGCGCTCGATGTCCTTGATCTGTTCTACAGGGGGTTTATCCCCATAGATGTTATCTGGACAAGTAGGTGGACGACGTTGCCGTGCAGGCTGCTGTCTCGGAGGTAAGGCCGGTGGGCCAATAGGAGGTGGTCAAGGTGCACGAGGTGGAGTCACAGGATCCGCCAGTGGAGCTGGAGAGGGTGACCATGGACGAGGGGGATCATGAGCGGGTACCGCATCAGAGTGATCGGAATCAGAATCAAAACCGTCATTTGAATGTGTGTCAGAGACGTTATCATCATGAGAATGACGATCGCGTGGAGGGTGTGATAGCGGCTTATGTGGTTGCGCTTTCAAGCATCGAGGGAAGAGGTTTTCATCGAAGATCGCATGCGCCGATGTATGAATAGCATTATTCGGGCGCATAAAAAGGTAGTTGGTGTCTGATCCTATGGCAACACCAAGGTAGACCATCAACTGCGATTTCGGGTTAAGCTTCCCGCCACGTGTCTCCTCAGGAATGTGCGCATAGGCACCACATCCAAAGATGTGTAAATGAGAAACGGAAGGCTTCTCCCCCTTGAGTAACTCCAGGGGTGTCTTCCAGTTTAAACAGTTATTGGGTGTCCTATTATATATATGAACTGTGTGTATCATCGCAAACTCCCAATAGGAAGCCGGTAAGCAAGCATGTAACTGCATCGCTTGTGCCTTGTCCATAATAGTGCGGATGAAGCGTTCTGCACGCCTGTTCTGCTGATGCGCGTATGGGGCGGACTGCGTAATGTGAATTCCATTATCATGCATGTACTCCTGAAAAGCTTTGGAGGTGTATTCACCACCAGCGTCGGAGCGCCATGATTTGATCTTGGCATTAAACTGCATTCGGATATATGCAATGAAGTGCTTTACAGCCTTCAGTGTCTGATCCTTAGAGCGGATGCAGACGATCCAGCCCATGGAGGTAAAATCGTCATAGAAGATGACAGCGTACTTATATCAATGGTACGACTCTACCTCTAGGGACTTAAGATCAGAGTGGATCATCTCAAAAGGAGTGGTTGCCTGCATCTCGCTATGAGGAAAAGAGTGATTTGGCTGTTTGCCAAGCTCGCATCCAGGGCATATAGGAGCTTGTGACGGAATATCGACATCAGGGAAGTCCCTTAAATGTTTCTTCGCCGCTCGTAGAACCTCCTTTGAAGGGTGGCCTAGGCGACGGTGGAGTAATTCGAAATCCGCAGAGACCATACCAGTAGATTTGGCATGCGGATGAATGGCGGGAGCACGAATCCAGTACATCGTATCATTTCCGTGGCTGTGGAAGGAGAGAATAGTGCGTTTGTAGCACTTATCGTAGAAAGCGATCTCATTCGGCCTGGTTGTTAGCATTAGGCAGGTGTCTTTCAGTAGAGTGCCCATGGATATCAATTTGACGTCACATGAGGGCATATAGATGACCGGCGATAACTGCACAGGTTGTCCATTGAACTCTATGATAACAGAGCTGATGCCCTTTATGGGGGTGCGGCCGTTTGCCGTTTGCGCGTACTGAGCATTTGAGAAGGCGTTATACTCGACAAAATTAGTTAATTCATTTGTGAAATGGGACAAAGCCCCTGAGTCGAGTAGCCACGTATGAGGTGGGACCGCATGTGGGTCGGCTTTCCCTTTTCCCTTACTCTTACTGTCATGCTTGGTGCAATCGTCACACATGGTGAACGGGACAGTAGTAGAATTATCACTATCTACTACATCATGTATTGACGAGTATGTACGTACGATCTGAGGCGATAAAAACCGCGTGTCAGTGCCAGTAGGACTGTGATAGGGATGGGGTACTTGCCAGGATGTCTGGGATTGGAAGAATCGTTCGATGTAATCATCGGCTTCTTCACCCATTGATACATCATCTTCATTGCAGAAATCATCTTCGTCGATTATATCGACGACATCCATCTCGACTTCTTCAAGACGGGAGGAAAGAGAGGGACGAGAGGAACTGGAGGCATGTCCATCCGACCAGTTGAATCGAGGGTTGGCGGGGCCATCCAGGTGACGCAGAGTCTGGGCTGTGCCAGATACTCCGAGGCGTTGTGCCAGCGATATGGAACGCTTCTTTTGAGGAAATCCAGGAGGGCCATAATGGGCTGCTCCGGGGGTGTGAGCCAGTGAGCGTGGGTCGGTGACTGGCGGAGTGAGTGAAGGCATTGCAGGAGAGAGGACGACGGGTGGAGCTGTGAGGTTTGAGAAGGTGAAAGACGCCGAACCCTCATTTATAGCAGCATTATTGCAGTGCTGCTGCCGTTTGTCATCTCCCTGCTGTGAGCACTTTCCAACGTGATGCTTCTTCTTCTTCTCCTCACCGTTTCCCTGCTTCTGCTGCTGCTGCTGAGAAAAAGCAGGATCCTCTCCCTTGCATTTAACGTTCGAAACCTTGTTGGCGCTGGACTGTGCCTGCTGGGGTTGCGGTTGCTGGCCACCGGAGTTGTTGGGCTTACACTTAGAGGCAAATTGTTGCCAAGCTGCCGTAGTGAGCTTTTCGAGCTCATGCATTGAGATCTCATCTACCGTCTCACCCTCCTTTATTGCCGTCGCTTTTGAGTTGAGTAGCTGGGTGGCAAAATCCGCATATCAAGGGAGTTTGGCGAGGGTGATCATCACCTGGATTTTCGTCGGGATCTCATACTCTATATCCGAGAATTGTGCAAAGTGCGCATTCAGCTTCGAGAAAGCCAAAGCTGGGTAGTTGTTCTCCGGGATCACCAGCCCGATCATCGCTTTAAACTCTGAATATGCGGAGGCGAGAGAAGGTGTGTTGTACTTCTTCTGGAGACTGTTCCAGAGGGTGATAGCCATGTCAGTGTCGGCATAACACTGCATGACGTTGGGCTCCAGTTGAAGTTTGATGGTGCCGACTGCCTTATCATTGTTTTCATCCCACAAAGTTTGTTTCTCCTCAAGGGCGGTCTTCTCTTTAGGAGTCAGGGTGACATCCTTTGGAGAAAAAGGGCATTCCTTTTGCATCTTTTGCCAGAAACCAGAGAAGCGGAGGTAAGCCTCCATCTCTTGTGCCCAGCACCGGTAGTTGGAGCCATTGAGCTTGGGGATTCCAAAGAGGGCGTTGGTCAACATGTTTGATTTCTGAGGTGGACGTCAGTAACCGAGTTGATCAATTAAGAAGAACAAACGGTGAGCGGGAATGCCGCATTGGTGACGCCCAGAGCCCTCATAGCAATGGTTTGACATAGTCTCCCCATGCTGAAGTTCTGGGTGAACTTTCACTGACGTTCATGACGATGTCAAGGTGAACTTTCTGCGCATTGCCGCTGCAGGAAGTATCCGGCGTTGCCGCACAGGATAAGTTCGTTCGTGTTCACCATTCAAGCATTTCTGCATTAGAACATGGTAGGCGTTCACCAACAGGTAGCACACGGCGTTGCCGCACAGTGTGTTGCCTGGGGCTCATAACCTGTTGAGAGGAGCATAACCCGAAGGGTACTAACCTGATAGTGGTGAAGCGGTAACTCTTAGATCGTTGTGGTACAGGTTCAAGAGAGTTGTTCAAATTCAGACTCAGTCGAGTCTTATATACTACAGGAGGATATTATGTAAGCTACCATATATGTATGCTACATTTCAACAGTGGAGGGGATGTACAGCCCTCCCTTCCGAAGGGATTTTAACTGGTTGGCAGTGTCAAAGAATTGATCTGCCTTGTCAAACCAAGCAAAAACTGTGGGAGGTTCATCCAGCAAGGCCATCATGTTCTGCGCAAGCAACTCCGTCACTGCACATTTGGCCAGGTCCTTAAGGATATCCTGGTCTGAGACATTACTTCGTCCTACTTCGAGCTCAAAAGCTGATTAGAATGCATGAAAGTCACCTTGAAAAGGCTTTCCCTCTATGCGAATGTCATGTAGGGCCATACAGGCCCTTGTGGTGGTGTCCTTGGGCACAAAGGCACACTTAAAGTCCTCCAGCAACTTTTCCAGCATCTTGTGCACTGACTCAATACTTGGATCAGCCAGCTTCATGAGCCATCTCTCAGAGAAGGCTATGCCCCACTCCTTGCTCATTTTGTTGAGGAAGGTAATGGTGGTGACATCATTGGAGTAGTTGGCCATATTCATGGTGAAATAGGCCTTCATAGCTAGGTGTTAGAACCATGATTTCTACAGAGGTCCTATGCTCTGTTTTGGCATTAGAGCACAAGTCTGCTTAGGGGTTGACCAAGTCTGGTAATAAGGAACAAGGTCTGAAGGTGAATAACAAAGTCTAGGGTGGATGACAAAGTCCAGAAGCAGACAGTGATGTCTAGAGATGGACAATGATGTCTGGAGGTGAACAACAAAGTTCAGTGGTGGACAAAGTAGAGGATGAGGCCGAATGTCCTGCAGACATAAGTGCAGGTCATGGCAGACTTGACTGGAGGGGTTAGGGACTGTGGCTTCAGCAACTCAGGTCAGAGTGCTGCACCCTTGTGTGAACTGTGTCCTTGTATTTGATGAGGGATGGAGTTAATGATAGAGGAGCTAAAGGTGGTGACTGAGAAGTTGGGAGTCAACCCATTAAGAAGGGCAGAGATTTGTGGGGTATTCTAGTTGATATTCGAACTAGAGTATGACACTATACTCTAAGAGTTTATATATGGAGGTGACAGGTCCGAGTGACTAAGTTAATGGGGGATGGAGATAGGAAGCTGTGATGGAGGTACAAGAGGTCTGGAGCTGTGACAAATGCATGAATGCCTGGAGCTGTGACAGATGTACAAATAGTAAGAGGGAGTCATAAAGAGGAAGTCATATTCAGGGAAGACAGAAAGGGCGGATTGAAGCCCAGAGGTGCAGGAGTGTGCTGGAAGTGCAGATAGTGCAGAATGCGACAGGAGTCGACATAATGGTTGGCAGAGTTGACAGGAGTGACCCAGAAAAGGGTGGAAGCATTGGAGGTGGAGTATGAGATTGAACCCAAAACATGGGATATGACACTAGGAGCCAGCAATTGGCATCCTCAGCTTTCCCAGAGAAGTTGTCAGGGAGTCCAGCTTTTAGCTCAGACTGTTTGTCAGAGGTAGACATGATGGCAGGTGCAGATGGATAGAGGGGAGGGTCTACTTGGATGGGTTCATCGAAACAAATGTAGTCGTCATCAGGTGGAGATGCCTGTGCAGAAGATAGAGGGT
The DNA here is from genome assembly GCA_038091315.1 of Porphyrellus cyaneotinctus. NCBI lineage: Eukaryota > Fungi > Basidiomycota > Agaricomycetes > Boletales > Boletaceae > Porphyrellus > Porphyrellus cyaneotinctus. The sequence continues at coordinate 11,703 of JBBPOF010000753.1, read as the reverse complement.
GGTACTCATGAAGAGACGCAGCAACCTCTCCTCAGAGAGTGTGAGCATGGGGAGTGGCAGAGGATGATGTACTGGCAACAGCTAGTGATTCCAGGAGGGATCCACCAGAAGGTTGGGAGGAGCTTGGTAAAGCTGTGAGATGTTGCAAGTGATCAGTTCTTGGTTCTTCTATTGGATGATATTCCTTGTTCAAGGATGAAGAAGAAGATCAACTATGAGATGTAGAGATATCAGAAGGAGAGCATGAAGCTTCCTCCTCGGTGTCAGAGAAGTTGGCAGTGGAGAAATGATGAATGGTGATGGATGGGTGTCCTGTTGCACAGTGGCAAGGACATTGGTAGATCTAGTTCTTTTGTTAACGCAGAGACTAGTCCCCAGTATGGGTCCTAGTTTCATTACTGGAAGCAATGACAAGCAGGTCTTGGACAACGACAATGTCAAAGCCCAGAGGGAAGTCTTGCAGTAGATGCATCTAACTGTGGAAAGTGGGGCTCACTCAGACAGGGCCAAGTGGTACTAGAAACTAGGCTGAATAGTGTAGAACTAGATGGGGAACTATAGTACATGCAGTGAGGTATATAAAGGGAAGAGCAGAGTATGAAATGGAAATGAGAGATCCCACTTTGGGAGGTGCTGTCCAACCATGATGAATCGAGAAATGTTATGTAAGCCACAACAAAAATGGAAAGGACTATGACAAAAAGGGAATGGACACAGCTCCAGAAGTCAGAAAGGAAATAAGACTGCATCACCATGACTGAAAGTAGATGGACCATACTGCTTTGGGAATGGACCTAGATGAAAAGAGAAGGGATGTTAACATAATAGGGAATGGGCTACATGTGTGGATCCATGCGCCATCTAGAGAGGAAAAGGTGGAAACTGAATGAAGTCTGGAAAATGAAAGGGCATGTCTTCAGGATCTATAAGGGGTGGGGTGGATAGGGGTAATGAGGATGGGGTAAACAAAGGGAAAATTGTAATACATTCCTACACCACCAGTACCAATGTCTGGAATGAAACCCATTGAACTGTGCCTCAGCACTCCTGAACCCTTTGATGGCAATTATGAAAAAGCCATTCCATGGCTCAACACCATCACCATATATCTCCTTATTAATAAAGATGTATATACCACTGACTCCAAACAAGTAGGGTTGACCCTATCCTTCATGACCAAAGGAGTTGCCCAGACCTGGGCTGCCACCTTCCACATCCAATGCCTTTCTGCCAGTCCTCTCTTGCTCAGGATATGGGCTGACTTCCAAACTAAATTCAAGAAAACATTTGAGCACCACAATGTCATTGGAAAAGCCATCTACTGGCTATCCACCACTTGTATAACAAAGAAGATGAAGAACAATAGAGAGACTTGGAAACCATCTCTCATTGAATTTAATGCCCAGTTCAAAAACAAGATTGCCATTGCTGGCATCACCACAGAAGAGGTCCTCATTGGATATTATGCTGCTGGACTCCTCATGGATCATGAGAAAGATCATGACTGCTGGCAATGCCACCCTCACTAAAGTCACTGAATGGTACACCAAGGCTGAAAGATACCAGTCCCAATCTGACTGCACTGATGTAATCATAGGTCACAACCAAAACATTGGATGAACCTTCTATCCATTCACCCAAAACACCTCCATCCCTGCCAAAGATCCAAATGCTATGGATGTAGATGCTGTCTAGATCACCAAGCTCACCCCCGAAGAATGCAAATGCTGCTGTGACAAAGGCCATTGCTTCCACTGCTGACAGAAAGGACACATATCCTCTGCCTATCCTGGCACCTCCCCCCCCACTCTAAAGAAACAAGTTCAGAAGGTGGCAAAGGACAACCTCCCCAAGCTAGAAGAAGTAGACAATGATGACAACAATAAAGCTACTGTCTGTCAAATCTCCTTTGCCTCCCAGGATTTTTAAAATGGAAAGATCTGCTGATGCAATCTTCCCTCCATTCATATATATGTGTGTCTATACTAGTATGCTCTGAAACAAAAGCAATTAGAATCCCCGCCCAACTCATTGTACCATCGCACACCATGAAAGTTGTTGACACTTGTGCCCTTATTGATAGTGGGGCCAAGATCTCTTGTATAGATTGGGCCTTTGTTCTAAGGAACTGGCTCTCTACCACTCACCTTAAAGAACCCATCCTAATCTGGAACATTGACCAAACAGATAACAAAGGAGGACAAGTCCTCTGTACAACCAACCTCTTTCTCAACATCAAAGGAATTGCCCAACAAATTATTTCTGCATTATGAACTGCAGCAAGGAAAACCTCATCCTTGGCCTCCCCTAGCTCTGTAAAGCCAACTCAATCATTGATTGGACTTGATGAACCATCTCCCTTTCTGAGTCAATTGATGAATCTAAAGTGCTCTACTCCCTATATGCATCCAACAATGAATGATATGAATGAAAGTTTGTCAGACCATCACCTCCCCCCCATCATATACACATTACTCTAGAAACCAATCAGGAACTCTACAACTTTCTTGGAGTCAAGTCAGAACAACAATGGAATTACCGTGTCATCCAGAACTATACCCTCCATCATATAATCAATGCTGAAACTAAAACCATCAACAGATTTAACCCATGCCACTGAACTTACTATGGCTACAGAAGCTACCAAACCCAAAGCTACCTTCCCCCTGAATATGCTGACTTCGCCTCTGTCTTTGATGAGCTGTCTGCTAGACAGCTCCCTCCATCCAGACCCTATGATCACAAAATCAACCTTAAAGAATCCTTTAACCCAAAGATTGGAAAACTCTATCTCCTCTCTCCTGACAAGAAAGAATCAACTAAGAAATTCTTAGAAGAAAACCTTACTGTAGAAAAGATGTGTCCCTCGAAATCCCCTGAAGCTGCCCCTTTCTTCTTTGTCAAAAAAAAGATGGCAAACTTCATCCTTGTCAGAACTACTGCCATCTCAATGAACACATAGAATGTGATACCTACCTGCTTCCCCTCATTGGTGATCTGATCAACAAACTGAAAGATGCTAAAGTCTTCACCAACTTTGACATATAATAGGGATATAACAATGTTTGCATAAAGGATGGTCATCAATAGAAAGATGTCTTCCTCACTCACAAAGGACTCTTTGAATCCATGGTTATGTTCTTTGGAATGACCAACTCCCCTGCCACTTTCCAACACTTCATGAATGACTTCTTCCATGACATGATCACAGAAGGATAGCTCATGATTTACATGGACAACCTGCTCATCACATTCTCTGATGATGTCACCCATACTGAATGCACTAGATGCACTCTGGAATGCATGAAGGAACTTGACCTTCATCTTCACCTTGAGAAGTGCAAGTTTGCCACCTTCAAGGTAGAGTATCTTGGAATGATTGTGAAGCCCAGCACCCTTACCATGGATCCTGTCAAGCTCAATGGGATCACCGCCTGGCCCATCCCCACCACCATCAAACAAGTCCAATCATTCCTTGGATTCACCAACTTCTACCATTCATTCATTCAGAACTATTCTACCATCACATGCCTCCTCATAGATCTCATCAAACTCACTCAGAAGTGGAACTAGTCCTCCACCTGTCAACAAGCCTTCGAAATGCTCAAACAGTCATTCCTTAGCCAACCTGTCCTCCAACTTCCAGACCCCAATGCCCTCTTCACCATTGCTACTGATGCCTCAAAGTTCACATCAGGAGGGATCCTCCTACAGGCCAACTCCAATGGCACATGGCATCCCTGCTCCTACCTATCCCAGTCATTCTCCTTCATCAAATGCAATTATAACATCTTCAACTGAGAACTTCTTGCCATCATCTATGCCCTCAAAGTGTGGTGATATTACCTCTATGGTTCCCATTTCCCCATCCAGACATTCACAGATCACAAGAACCTCATATACTTCCACCAACCCTAGAACCTCAATTGTTGACAAGCCTGCTGGCTACTTGACCTCTCTGATTTTGATCTCAAAATGATCCATGTCCCCAGAACCTCCCTCACTGGACCTGATGCTCTCTTCCGCTGCTCTAATCACCTTCCCATGTCTGATCTAGAAGGTGGTACTCATGAAGAGACACAGTAACTTCTCCTCAAGGGGTGTGAGCATGGAAAGTGGTGGATGAGGATGTACTGGCAATAGCTAGAGATTCCAAGAGGGGTCTGCTAGAATATTGGGAGGAGCTTGGTAAAGCTGTGAGTTGTTGTGAGCTGTGAGTTCCCTGTTAAATAAAATTCCTTATTCAAGGATGAAGAAGAAGGAGATTGGCTACAAGGTGTAGAGGTACTGGAAGGAGAGCTAGAAGCTTCCTCATTGGTGTTAGAGAAGTCAGCAGTGGAGAATCAATGAATGGTGATGAGTGGGTGTCCTGTTGCATGGTGGCAAGGACAGGAGGAGATCTAGTTCTTTTGTTAATTCTGAGGCTAGTCTCCAGCAGGTCCTGGTTGCATAGCTGGGAACTACAATGAGCAGTGGTCTTGTATCTGAAGACATCAGAGTATAGAGGTGGATCTCACAGTAGATGCATCTAACTATAGAGAATGGATCTCACTTAGAAGGGGCTGAGTGGTACTAGAAACTAGGCTGAATAGTGTAGAACTAGATGGAGAACTACTGTACATGCAGCAAGGTATGTATAGGGAAGAGTGGAGTACAAAATGGAGCAAGAGATCCATTTTAGAAGAGGTGCTGTCCATCCACAACAAATCGAGAAAGGTGGTTAAGTAATCTACAATAAAAAGACAAAGGACTATAACAAAAAGGGAATGGATTTCATTTTGTATGACACTCATCATTGCTAATAAACTTCAAAACCTGTGTCTCACTTAGTAGCACAGCTTTGGACATACTTACCTCCATCACAGTGCAGGGATATGTACTTTCGGCCTCCATGTAGTTAGTCATTCAGATCTGATTCCTCCATATATAAACCTCCATACTTTGTCTCTGTACTTCATTTCAAATATCAACTTAATCACTTCCTTCAAGTCACTTTTGATCCTTACTCTTGTTCTCCTCTTAAATATGAGGTCCTTAGGGAACTGGCAAAGGTGCGACATATAAGTTCTGTGCCAATGATCTCACCCCTCTGTCTACCTCCAACCTTCCATCATACCTCCAATACACCTCCGACCCCAACCTCTGATCCTTTGTGCTCATGCACCTCTGGACTTCGTCAGACTTGTCTAGAAGAACTGGACTTAACAGTAGGCCAAGGATGACATTGTGAGAACTGCAGCTTAACACCATGAAGGTCTGAGTCATCTCAGTTCCTGAGACTTGGATCATAAGACAGACTTCATGCTATATGGGTCCACTCATATTGGTAGTGCCATCCATGTTATGGGCTTTAAGGGGTTGTGCCATATGTGTCTTTGGCTATTTCATTCATTAAACAAGAGCTTGGTTGATGAAGCATCCAGTAGCACCGCTGTCGAGAAGAGCAGTGGTGTTGACAATTTGTCCCATAGATCTGACAAATGTAGATAGAGGGATTTGCAATAATCTAGCATTCTTATCGGATACAATTACAGGAGCAAGAGTGTGGGAAGGTAGTAACATCAAACCACTCCTTCCATCTAAAAATCCAATTGAGGTACTTCCACAGAAGAGACACCTCTTCCTCCTCAACATTGTTGATGCATTTACTATGCTTGTGAACATTCTTGTTGAAGCAAATCTTCATGTTACAATTTTCCCCTCATTCGCCCCATCTGCGTTACCCCTATCTGCCCCAACCCCTATAGATGCTGAGGACCTGTCCTTTCGTTTTCCAGATTTCATTCAGTTTCCACCATTTCCTTTCTAGACAGCGTATGGAACCGCACATGCAGCCCATTCCCTATTATGTTAACGTCCATTCCCTTTTCATATAGGTCCATTCCCAAAGTGGTATGATCCATCTTCTTTCGGTCATGGAGGCACAGCCATATTTCCTTTCTGACTTCTTAGGCTGCGTCCATCTCTTTTCATCTTGGTTCATTCTCTTTTCGTTGTGGTTACATAACCTTTCTCAATTTGTCGTGGATGGACAGCACCTCCCAAAATGGGATCTCTCGCTCCCATTTCATACTCTGCTGTTCCCTATATATACCTAGCTGCCTGTACTTGTATTCCCCATCTAGTTCTATGCTTAACACGCTAGTTTCTAGTACCACTCGGCCCTGTCTGAGTGAGACCCTTCCATTCTGCAGTCAGACGTGTCTGCTGTGAGACTTCCCTTCCGCACTTCGACATTGTTGTTGAGTGAGATCTACTCGAGGCTGTTCCCAGCAGCTAGATAGGATTCCATACTGGAGACTAGTGCTTGTGTTCTTAACAAAAGAACTAGATCTACCAATGTCCTTGCCACTGCGCAACAGGACACCCACCCATCACCATTCGTCAATTCTCCGCCGCCAACTTCTCTGACACCAACGAGGAAGCTCTCAGCTCTCCTTCTGGTACCTCTACACCTCGTAGGGGATCTCCTTCTTCTTCATCCTCAAACGAGGAATATCATCCAACAGAAGAACCGAGAACTGATCGCTCGCAACATCTCTCAGCTTTACCAAGCTCCTCCCAACCTTCTGGCGGATCCTTCCCGGAACTTGTAGCTGTTGCTAGTATGTCATCCTCTGCCACTCCCCATGCTCATACTCCCTGAGGAGAGGTTGCTGCATCTCTCCGTGAGTACCACCCTCTACCTTCAGTACAGGCACCCCTCGACGATGACTACCTTTACTCCAACGAACCTATCCAAGTAGACCCACCCCTCTACCCATCTGCACCCACCATCATGTCTACTACCGACAAACAGTTGAGCTTAAAGCTGGACTCCCCAATGATTTCTCTGGGAAAGCTGAGGACACCAACCACTGGCTCTTAGCTATGAAGGTGTACTTCACTATGAATATGGCCTACTACTTCAATGACGCCACTGCCATAACCTTCCTCAACAAAATGAGCAAGGGGTGGGGCGTAGCCTTCTCTGAGGGATGGCTAATGAAGCTGGCCAATCCAAATATCGAGTCAGCGCACAAGATGCTGGAAAAGTTGCTAGAGGACTTTAAGCACGTCTTCATGCCAAAGGACACCACCGCAAGGGCCAGAATGGCCTTGCACGATATTTACATGGAGGGAAAGCCCTTTTCAGGTGACTTCCATGCCTTCCGCTCAGCTTTCAAGCTCGAAGCTGGAAGATTGGGTGTCTCAGACCAGGATATCCTCAAGGACCTGGCCAAATGCGCAGTGACCAAGTCACTGGCACAGAACATGACGGCCCTGCTGGATGAACCTTCTATGGTTTCCACTTGGCTTGACAAGGTGGGTCAATTCTTTGACGCTGCCAATAGGTTAAAATCCCTTCGGAAGGGAGGGCCATACATCCCCTCCACTTCCTCCTCTTCATCCCCTCGCTCTCGTGATCCCATGGCCATGGACATTGACAGCGTCTACCTTACCTCCGCCACCTGCACCGAACACATGCAAAGCAACAAATGCTTCGTCTGCCATAAGGTCGGGTGTAGTACTCGGAACCACCCCCGGAACCATGGAAACACCCCTTTCCGACCTTGTGGCACCCCGCCCTGTTCCCAAAACGTTCACGCCACAGAGACCTCCAAGTCTCCTCCCCCTCCTCCTCCTCATCCGGCCAAAGAGGATCCAATTCAGGAGTACCTCTGTACCCTGAATATTGACTGCACCCATGCTCTCAGAACCTTGAAGATTTGCTTCAACAAGGACCTGGATGAGCAGGGCAAACGAGTCAACAATGTAGAAGAGGAAGAGATTACTTCTACTGTGGTGGGAGAATCTCAATTGGATTTTTAGAGGGAAGGAGTGCCTCGACGTCACTGCCTTCCCATACAATTGCTCCTGTAATAGTATCTGACAAAAATGCTAGATCGATTCAAATCCCTCTATCAGCTTTTGTTGGACCTACAGGAAAAATCATCGACACCACAGCTCTTCTTGACAGCGGTGCTACTGGATGCTTCATCAACCACGATCTCGTTGAAAGCATGAAGTGGCCAAAGACACGTATGGCTCGCCCTCTCAAGGCACATAACATGGATGGCACTTCCAACATGAGCAGACTCATACAACATGAGGTCTGGCTCACAATCCGAATCTCTGGGGCAGAAATGACCCAGACTTTCATGGTGATCAACTGCAGCTCGCAGAACGTCATCCTTGGCCTCCTCTGGCTACAGGAGGTCAATCCGATTATTAATTGGGCAACTGGAGCTATCGGAATCCCTGACAAACTCCCGACACAACAACATGACAACATGACAACCTGGAAGCACTCAGGCAATGATACCTGATCTGCTACCTCAACGTCGACCCCTCCAAGAAAATTTGCAAGCTTCTTCGGAAACGAATAGAACGGAACTCTTCCGAATGGATTCGGAAAACCATGCTGTCCACCAAGCTTGCTCAAAAGGAACAGCCCAAAGAGGAGGTATTACCTCCACAATTCTCGGAATTCACAGATGTTTTCCAGAAACCCCCCAATGGACAACTCCCTCCTTCTCAGCCATTCAACCACACGATCGAGTTGGATAAGGACTTCATCCCCAAACGTGCTAAAGCCAATCCACTCAATCCAAAGGAGATCGAGGCGTGTAAGGCGTTCATTGACGAACATCTCAAGGATGGTAAGATCCGTCCCTCCAAGTCCCCACAGGCCAGCCTGTTCTTCTTCATTCCAAAGAAGGACGGCACCCTCCGCCCCTGTCAGGACTACCATTATCTCAACTCCCACACCGTCAAAAATGCCTATCCTCTCCCCCTCATCTCCAATTTGATGGATAAACTCAAAGGATCCTCTGTCTTTACCAAGATGGATATCCAATGGAGATATAATAATGTCCTCATCACCAAAGCTGACCAATGGAAGGCCGCGTTCATTACTCCATTCGGTCTCTTTGAGTCCAATGTCATGTTCTTCAGAATGTGCAACTCCCCTCCCACCTTCCAGGCCCTCATGGACCACATCTTTGGTGATTACATCACCGAGGAATGGCTGGTCATCTACATGGATGACCTCTTGATCCATTCTCACGACCTTGCCACCAACGAGGCCCGCACCAAACTGGTTCTAGAGCAACTCCGGGAGCACGGGTTAGGGCTTAAGCTCTCCAAATGTTTTTTTGGCATCCGTGAGGTAGAATACCTCAGGATGATCATTTGTGAAGGGGAGGTCACTATGGACCCAGTCAAACTGGCCGCCATTCACGATTGGGCCCCTCCACTCAACGTCAAAGCAGTTCACTTCTTCCTGGGCTTCTGCAACTTCTATCACAAGTTCATCCTGGACTTTGCGACCATCGCCCGTCCCCTCAATGCTCTCACCGGCAAAAACGTCGCGTGGGAATGGGGTCTTTTTCCAGAAGACTGCCTTCCGCCGTCTCCAGAAGTGTTTCCTTCGGAAGTCTGTCCTCCGCTTCCCCGATATCCAACAGCCCTTCTTCGTCATGACCGATGCTTCCCTCCTCGCAGCAGGGGCCGTCCTCATGCAGAAGGATTCCAATGGCGACCTTCACCTGTGTGCCTACTACTCTCATACATTCAGTTCCGCTGAATGGAACTATGACATCTATGATTGCGAGCTCCTTGCCATGATCCTTGCCCTTGAAGAATGGCATCATTACCTCACTGGCACCTATCACCCTGTGACAATTCTTACTGACCATAAGAATCTCACCTACTTCAAGGCCCCCCATAAACTCTCTCATTGCCAAGCCCACTGGATGCTCTTTATTCAGGACTTCGACCTCCACTGGGATTACCATCCTGGCTCGCAGATGGGCCCCGCAGATGCGCTCTCACGTATGGCTGAGGTGGACACCACCTCAGACAACGCAGAAGTAACACTGCTCCCCCCAGATGCTTTCATATGTGCCCTTGATACTGAATTGGCTGACAAGATTGCAGACTCTACCCCTTCTGATCCTCTGGTTGTCGATGCCCTCGCCACCCTTGCTTCAGAAGCCCCGTTCCTCCCCCGCACCAATAAGGCTGATTGGACCTTCCTGGATGGCCGTCTTTATTTTAAGGGTCGCCTTTACGTTCTGGAACCCGCTCGCCATGACCTCGTCTCCTCTCTCCATGTCTCCCCTGCTGGAGGTCATGAGGGATACTTCCACATGGTCCACCATATTCAACATGATTACTGGTGGCTGGGCCTCACTTCATTCCTTCGCTGGTTCATTGCCAGATGTGCTGTCTGCCAGTCCCACAAAGTGAACACGCATCCCACCACCCCTGGTTTGACCCCTCTCCCCATTGCCACCACCCATCCCTTCCAGCACCTTTCTGTTGACCTCATTACCAACCTCCTGGTTTCCTCTGACTTTGACTCTGTCATGGTCGTGGTAGACCATGGTCTTACGAAGGGGGTAAATTTCCTCCCTTGCCACAAAACGACCAACACCGCAGGCATTGCATCACTCTTTTTTGAACAAGTCTTCCCCCACTTCGGCCTCCATAACAAACTCATCTCTGACTGAGGCCCCCAGTTCGCTTCTGCCTTTGCTTGAGAACTCTCCCACCTCCTGCAGTATGACCTCGCTCTGTCCACTGTCTATCACCCTCAGACGGATGGAGAAACCGAACGTGTCAATCAGGAACTTGAAACTTACCTCCACATATTCTGCGCAGGAAACCCTTCCAAATGGAAATCCCTCCTTCTGACTGCGGAATTCTCCCACAACTCCGTGGTCCACTCAGTTACCAAACAGACCCTGTTCTCTCTCATGATGGGCTACAAACCCCATGCCTATCCCCCACTCGGAAAAACCTTCCTTTCCACCCTCGAACAATGACTTCACTCCCTTGACGAGGCTCAGAAAGAAGCTCACGCCGCTCATGAGCAAGCCCAACAGCTCATGAGGGAATGTATCTCCTCCAACTTTAAGCCCTGGAAACTAGGCGATAAGGTTTGGCTGGAATCCAAGAATCTCCAACTGCGGCTTCCATCAAAGAAGCTCACCCAAAAGTGACTAGGTCCCTTTGAGATAACTCAAGTGATCTCCCACACTGCCTACTAGCTAAAACTTCCCCCAACGTGGAAGATACATGATGTCTTCCATGCTTCCCTTCTTTCCCCTTATAGAGAAACTGTGGAACACGGCCCCAATTTCCTTAACCCTCCTCCTGATCTGATTGCTGGAGAAGGGGGATATGAAGTTGATCAAATCCTCGCCCACCAAGGAGCTGCTCGCCGCTGACAGTTCCTCATCTTGTGGAAAGGCTACTCTTCGGCCAAAAACACCTGGGAACCCAAAGCCAACATAACACATGCACGGACCACCCTCACGGCATATAAGGCTCGCTTCCCTTCTGATTTCCCCAACTGAGCCCTTTCTCTTTGCTCACCACCATCCAACCCATTATGCAGCTCTCCTTCTCCATCTCCCTGGGTCACACTGACCTCGTTACCATTCTTGCCCTTACCATCACCTATGTACTCTTTCTTATGTTTCATTCACTTAATCGCCCTGTCGTCTCTGTTATGGCAATCGGCGGGATCTGATTTAAGTGGGCACTTGTCCGCCCCCAGTCCTATCGAACTTCTATGTACAAATTCGACGAGACCAATGCTTGGGGTGGCGTCCAATCCTGGGATCCTCCGGACCTCGGTCCCAAGGAACAGGCACAACTAGCTGAAGAAGACTTGATGGACGATTTGGGGGCCTAACCCATTCATTCCTTTTA
>JBBPOF010000752.1:0-17277 GCA_038091315.1 Porphyrellus cyaneotinctus | reverse complement strand
CACTCCCTCCTGAACCTCCCAACACACTCACCTCTGGTCTGGCTCGATAATTCTTCATTTCACCCACTTACGTTCAAAGTGAACAGTACGCGCTTGTTACTCAATGATGAGAACGATGGTAGCCAGTGGAGAGTGAAACGAAGGCCAATGTACTGTAACTACCAATGTGTCCCAAGATACAATACACTCCGTAGGGCCACAGCCATCCATCCGTTACTGAATATCAACTATACGGACGCCATCCATCAATTCGGTCAATGATGTCTCCTCACAGACTCGAATCATGATCAATGTATCCGTCGCAACCCGTCTGTATTGCGCGTGCCACACTGGTGCAAGCAGCATTGCACCAAACGGCTGCCTAAGCCGAACGATGAGCCTCATGGCGCACGTCGCAAGGTCACATAGAGGAACGTCGCATCAAAAGTCCATGTCGAGGAGGGGACCGATCCACGCATGGATAACAAGTAAAGTTCCTGCCCCAAATAAATCATCCGCAGTGTTGATATCCCCAAACATCGGCGGTGCCATTGCATGATATGTAGGGAGATCACTGTCGGAATCTGGTTCGGAGAGAGTGGGAAGATCGTGGAGACGGAACGGACCACAAGGAAGTCTGAGTCTCCCAGCAACAGGGGCCCAAAGCAGGGGGAGATCAAATATATAGCCACTCATAAAGCGCAATTGCCGGGGAGAGGTCATCCATGCAGGAACGCATCTCAGCAACCATGCTGTCAATTTCGTCCGTCACCATGGATGATGGGAGATACAGCGGTACAATGCGATCGTGGACGGTGGAATCCACAGCATGTAGCCTAGGCTTACCTCCAGTCGAGTGGACTGGAGGAGAGCGGGAGACTTACCTCCAGTCGAGTAGACTGCATCACATGGACTATTAAAGCATGGCGAGCCGTGTTAGTAATTGCCAAACAACTCCAAATGGGCATCACATGGGATGAAGCTCTCATTGCTTGCAAGACTATCTCATTTGGAACGTAAATGTTTAAGATGGGCCATTTTCACTCAGATGGGATTACACAGCTAGTCCATGAGAATCGTATGTCAAAGTGCACCAATAATATTTCCAATGAGGCATTAAGTTACATAAGGTGATATGATGGGCTGACATTGCCCGATAATGTAGAGTACCAGCGAATTGAAACAGACTGGCTAGTCAATACAAGCCATTTCACTAAAGCATCTGAAAGGCTTGTCTGGGATGAAGTTCACAGGTAGGTTCTCATCTCCCGTTGTTTGCAGTTATGGTCTAAGGGCCCGTACATGCCTCATAGATGGTATCGATACATACGTGTTTGGAAGAGAACTCCTGCCATTACACACAGGAATCCTCGTTGACTGCAATGTTATATATATTATGAGAAGCATGTATGACATTTGCAATACGTCCTTAACAATACTACTAGTACATATTGCTGGCAGTACGACAAGAAAAAAAAATCAATTGCAATAGTCAGAGGTAAGTAATTCACATAACTAGCAAGATCGTAGATGAGCCCTTCGTAGATATCAAGGGAGTGTCCAGAGTTCACCTCTCTCGCAGACTGTAGCCCATGTAGCCAACACAGCTGTTTCAGCGCATTATGCTCTCAAAGTATCAGTCTGGACGTGAATTGTTGGTAACCGCACGGAAGTCGTGGTATTGCACGCTGGGATCCGTGATGTTCTCCGTGCTAATTTGGCCCCACGGACTGACCAGTCCAGAAGAATTGTTGCAGAGAGCACTCACCTGCAAAGACAATGAGAAAAGCTCAAGTGAATGAGAGGAACAACGTACCTGAACTGGGAACAGGTTGGTCGCATCTGCACAGTTGCACTGCTGCCAGATCATCTCCGCAGGGATGACAGTGATGACTCGCGTGTGCGTCACTTCATGCAGCTGGACCACTTGAGGAATATGAATATGGAGGGTATCCACCATGTTAGGAGCTAACACAGCGGGACCCAGCGCCGACGCACCGACGTCTCCTTGACAGTTTCGGATGTCTCATTTTCCATCATCTCACCCGCCAGAGCTTCTTTCGAAATGAACCCCTCTTTGTCTGCGTTCTGGAACATATTCCTAGACGGTGCATACAACTCAGAACCATAGCTGGAGTTGGTCTCTCCCCGGTTGGACGCCAGTCAGTGTTGTCGAAATTATCCGAGTGGAATGGTCTACGATCCTTGTAATCCAAGCTGTCATCATAGAAATCACGTTGGAACGGAGAGGCGTTGGCCACGAATGGGGCATGTGCTTGTGAAGACATTTGGCTGAATGGATCCGAGAAGTCGGCAGGAGGGAGTCCTGGGGATGCATAGGGAGTATATGGGTCTCCTACAGAGCGAACATCGATCCACACTTCTGCCTGTGCATCGCGGAGGTGGTTCTGCTTCTGTTCTTATACATCGAGCACAGGAAGATGGTCCTCGAGTGAATGGAGAGCCGTATGAGATAAGAAGACCTACATAAAGAGTAAAATAATGAGCATCTTCGTAGACTGTGACACAGGGTCAAAGCTCATCTGGACTGGCTCAGGACTATATCAGTGCCTGCAAGCCCAGCACATTTCGCGCCTGAACAACCTTTTCCTTCACTGACCCATCCATGGCACTCAACTTGGCCATCGGCTCCCTGTACCGAGTGCAAAACTTGTCCGGGGTTAACTCTACCTTGAAGACATTGACGCTCCTTTTCGAAACCTCGACCAAACCCAAGCTCCGAATCTGGCCCCTTACACTCCGTCCCTCCAACTGGTCAGGTAACTGCAGGCCATTGGGGTTCACGCAGAAGACAAACCAACGCTGCGTGTCCAACAATGTCCTGAACAGTGTACAAAGTAGCTCAAAAATCGCCAGCCATGAATGGCGTTGGACCCAAGGCAGGGTCTGGTGCAGCTTCTTCCCCTCTGTCTCGTTCTTCGATGGTGACATCCCCGCAGATCGTCGCCATTCGCTTGATTGTGTCCTTGCGATGCGTCAACAGTGGCGATTACTTAATGAAAGAGTTCATTGATCCAACGCCATCTGGTGGAGCCACAGAGGAGTGAAACGAAGTCAGGATCGAGAGTGTCGGGATTACGTTCCAGGAAGCCCTCAGTAGAGTAAGTTACAGGTCTGTTGAAGTGATTGACAGTAAAAGTGGGGTCCGTGGGGTCCCCGAACAATCCTCGCGATCTTGAAGGATGAGTGGTTACCCCAGCGTTTACCAAAGGCTTCCACCATCGTGTGATCCGTCTTCTTGTATGACTGACGAGCTTGGTCATCCATGATGTGGATGAGGCCCCCAGGCTTATTCTGGAGTAGGCAAACGCACTCGGCATTGTCAAAGTGGGGAACGGAGGGAACGAAGTGCGAGATACCCTCGGTTTGATACTTGTCAACGTGTGACTTGAAGATGCGCTTCTGTATGAAGTGCTGTATGCACTCGTTGGAGCAGCTCGTCATGTTTTGGGGACCGGGGAGGTCGAAGGGACCGGTGAAGGTATCAAAGTCGTCGCAACAAAGGTGCTGCTCACTCAGCCAGGCAAAAAGGAGAGTAGAGCATCTTGGCGAGGTCATCACGATTGTCGGATGCACCATCAGAGTCTAGGAAAGTGGAGCAAAGCTCCTTGACGAGCTTCATCTTGTAGGAAAGGGTGCCCTCAAGTGCTGTACACCAAGGAACCCCATGTTCCGCACGGTGGCTGTGTCCGCGTCACAACCACAGTCGATGTCACTGAGGTGGCGGGATGTTTGTGACAAGCTGGGAGGTTTTGACGACGTGTCGCTTGGTCAGTCCGATGGACTTGAGTGCCATTTTGGGCTGCTCGAAACGATTGGTGTTGTTGTCGCGAACACCGGTGGGGCGAGCGCCAGTGACAGCGCACTGGTCGAGGTATTGTTACTGGGTCATGTCGACGAGGTGAAGATGATGGCGCTCTTTGTCTGTGAACTGGAGCTCTGTATATTTCTGAAATGAGAGGCATTCAGATTGAAGAGCGTACATGCATTTCCGAAGGACTCGATGACAGACTCTGCTGCAGGCACCTGATTCGCTTGGAACCAACGAGTAATGGGTCTTGATTTTTGCACAAAGCTAGTCGACTGTGAGCATGAGGGTCCGGTTGGTTCAAAGAGAGGGTTACCTTGGTTTTGGCTTTCTTGGTCTAGGCTGTCAACATCGAGCATCGTCGGAGCTTGCTTGCTAGACACGTTCCAGTCTGGAGGAGGAATCGGCGAGGAGAGCTAAAGGAGTGGAGAGATGCATGATGCATGATGGCCCAGGTGAACACATCATGAGAGTTCTGTGACCATCACAGCGCTGAGAGCCACCGCCATGGCAGACGCACTGGCCACATCATTGAGTCCGAATCTAGGGGTCTTTTCATCGGCGCCGTGCTCGATCCACTGGTTGGTTCCAACCACCCTGGGCAAGCACAGGAACAATTCTAGGAGCCAGCACTCCTCATCAATGGTCGGTCAGCTCACCTGCTACCCTGTGCCCTGAGGCGGGCGTGCTGGACCTGGCTACTCCTGTCTCGGCGATCCTGGTCTACCCCCAATACCGCACTTGCCCGTCTTTCGGCAAGATCGCAAAGGCACCACCTCTGTCACGCGAGAATTGGTGGATACGCATGTGGACCACATCCGTGAAGACCTGCAGCGCCTTAGCTCTGAGCGAGTCCAATCCGATTGCCATAGCAACATCTCAGATACTGATTCCCCTCTGTAGTGGATATGCTCGCCTGGCACATGCACATGCTCATGGTATGTTCTCATCATGTTCCTGCAGCTGCTTAGGTGGTCGAGTGTCATGTACTCTATTTCTCATTGATCACCAGCAGTATCCTGGCAAAACTCGTAGCTACCATACGATGTATTAGGATTAGTGAGCTAAAATTCAAAGTCTATTTCACCCTCTGGAGCTACCTCATCAATATCATCTTCATTCTCATCTTCGACGTTTTCGGTAATGTTACCAATATCCCCGTCATCATTGACATCTTCATCATTGTTCTTGTCTTCAGGGTCTCCACCGTCTCCATCATGTACCATTCTCAGGCTGTCCATCCTCTCCTCGCTTTGGTACTGGAACTTGTGACCAACTCCGAAGCCGATAAAGCGAGCAAACATGTCTCTGTCTGCAAAGCTAGAGATATATCAGAGATCTGGATCAAGGGGATGATGGGAAACCCACATATTGACATAAAATGCACTCCAGTCATCAGTTTCACCTGGAACTCTGGCGAGAGATTCCCCATGCATTAAAAGTGAGTTGGTGCGGCCCTCTGAAAATACTGGAATGAGGTGACAACCACGAATGACAAGGGATGGGTCAAGGAAACCAAATGCGCCGTCATCACTATCCAGAACAAAGCCAACTTTCGGTAGCCGAGCCTTCATAAAGTCCCATTGGTAGTTTGGCGGCATGCCCAACCAACAAACCCACAAAACCTCCATTAATTGCTGAGAGTGGTTGTGGGTATCTGGTGCTGCGTGCACAACGGGAATGAGGAATGCGCGAATCACTTGCACGTACCAGAACACATGCGCTTTGGGTTTGTCTTCTCTCGACAAGGTCATAACGACACATCCATGACCTGGCCACATAAAGTCCTGATGGCAGCGCACATCATAGGATGTATAGTTGACATGAAACACCTTTGGGACAATGACCTGGTTAAGGTTGTTCACGAAATGTAAGTAGCTGTGTTCAGTATCAGTGAACTGTCGCTCGTCCCCATTGTACTCGTATTGATATAGCCGAGACAACAGGTGGTCCTTCAGTCTTCACACAAAGTCCTCCTGAAGCGACAGTCTCGGGTCAGCCCTACATTGTAATTAGTGGCTGAAAAAGTACATGCCTTGATTGCCGGATCACCTCGAGCACGATTATCACTGAGGAACTTCATGAGGTTGATAGTGTGATTGGGGGAGCCAGAAAGAACATGATGGAGTTCCGGGATTCCGTCTAGGTCAGAGGTTCCAATTTCTGTCTCGAATACAGGTGGATCAAATGTTTGTTGTTGCCGCTGTACATGAGTGAGATGCCGGTGATGTCTTGCCAGCTGTTGCGAGACATTGCGCTTGCTTGAAAGATCATATAGCTTCTTGATCATGCGATGAGCAAGCTCGCCCTATCAGCGAGCTGGAATCAATACCAGCTGGAGCACCACGAGGGATTCCACTTACGGTTTGTGTTGTGTATGAGTCCGTTGTCCCGAAGTGTTGTATCGTTTGGACATAGTCCCCTAAGGAATGGACTTTGTAGGTCGATAGGTTGAGAGTCTTCCGACGAGGGCCGCTCTGTGAGGTAGTACTTCTGCCGTTCTTTTCTGCTTGCGCTGGTTGACGGCGCTGCTGCGCCACAACTTCACTAGGCAGCTCCTTGACATCAAATGCTGCACAGATCACATTGACAAAGTTTTGGAGCACCTGTCCGAGTTTCTCTGTCGACCTCCTGAGGAGGCCAAGAGAGTAGTCCGTGTGTAGACGAAGCTTCGCTAATGCATGGAATTCGGCCAGCTGGAAGAGCAGAGTTGCAATTGCACCATCGTACTCTTCAGGAAAAAGACCCTCGAAAGCGGGTATTGCACACTGTGGTTCTTAGTGAAAGTGGTTTCATCACAAAACGAGACACATACCTGGAGCATATCCTCAAAATGACGAGCTGTACGGTGCTTCATTTCCGCGACATCTGCAGGGAAGCATCGTATGGCATCAACTCCAAAAGGCGAAATGGCAGAGTAGCTGTTTGGAATCCGAATTAGACTAGTCAACCTTTTAAATCTATGTATTTCATACCGTTCGTTGAGGGTCGCAACTTTGAATGGGTCCAAACTATGCAGGATGCGAATCAAGTGTGTCAAAACATTTTTTAACACCCCGAGCTCGAACTCATGCAAGAAGTCGACGACAATGATAGGGTATAGATCAAAGCCGAGTGGAGCAAGACGCTCTATGAACACGTTCTTAGAGTACGGGATATCAGTAGCCAATACTAGCAACAGAATATCAGTCGTACTCACAAGAGTTGGAACAAGGGAATACTCCTTGAGCAAGGTCTCTACAGCAGATCCCTTAATTGGATGACCAAAGCGGTAAATGCTGTCTCTCACGGCAACAACTTTGGCATGAAAGTAGGTGCGAAATTGTGATATTCTAGCCTTGATATCATTGGTGAAGCCAAGGTGCCAAAAGCTTGACTTTGGGATCAAACATCGCGGGCAAGCACAACGGCCTTTGTCCAGGATAGTTGCTATTAAGGTTCTATGCAAGATATCAGCAGGATTTATGAATGTTGGTGTTACTACTTACTTCTCGGGGTAATCGGCCGAGTATGTGAAGATCCTTGGGTAGACACGCCGGTAGATGCCATCGTAACACTTGACAACAATGCCGTTCTTATATGCTTCTAGAAAATCATTGTCGAGTAATACCCGCCAAACCGCATGGAATAACTCCCGCTTGCAATGTGCGAGGATGTCTGCATGGCTTTTTGTTTGAGAGAAAGATATGATGGTTTTGACGAGGTCTTGGGGTAGCTAACTCAAAAGGCCAGATAAACAGGGTGATTAGGAATGATGGCAGTCGACGTACAGATGGTATCAAGGCAATAGGGTGACATGCTCCTGAAACTGGAGATGCATGGATGTACTTTGATAGATTTCCGAAGAAGAGATAAATGGGCCATGCGTGTGAGTGTCCAAATTGGGCAAGCTGCGTTGAATCTGACCAAAGCATTAGACCAGCTACTACTCGCTCGAGTTGACAGCCGTCCGTCCTCCTTTGCTTCTGTATTTCATCATGAGCTTTGATCCAGGCATCCGACGAATACACCTCGTCATAAAGCCGCTGTGGTGGGCCTTTTGTACGGTTCCAAATATGCTTGAATGGCGTGAGATGGAAGAACTTCACTATTGGTTCAGAGAAAGCTGCTGAGATGACTGATGTAATTGGCCGGTACATGAGACCTGGAATTGTGAATGGATGCCCCCCGCCCTCGAGCTGCTTCTGACGTGTGGGTAAGAGAATTTCTACCGAAGTCCGTCTCCAATCATCCATGTCTACATTAAACTTGTGGTGTGTTGCATCTTCGTCTGCACAAGGTTCATCAAACTTCCGTGATTCCTGTGATGCATCGAAGGCAGCCAGGTCCTCTAGATCGAAATCTGGTGCCTGAAGCACCTCACGGACGAGACACATAGTTTCAGCATTCGACTTTTGATTGCTCCCACTCAACTTCCATGTCATCAGTCGCCATATTGACATGTTTGCCCATGGCCAAGGAGGAGCACGTATGCCTGAGGGACCATACTGATCTCCACAACCAGCAAGTTCTTCGGCGGTGGAATCAAGCTCCTGACGCGGTGGCAAGCTTGATAGGTCGTCAACAGAGACAAAAGAATCTGGATCATATGAGGGACGGTGGCGATAATCTTGAGCAACACCAAAGATATTGCATTTCGTCTTCAGTGAGTCCAAAACAAGAAGGACAACATGTTTAATAACAGAAGGAGGCTCTGCACTTTCCGCAGCCTGAGATGATACAGCTGGCGGCACTTCAGGAAGCAGATCCCGATACCGAGCTGGCAAACGGTGCATTCGTGACGGTCGGCATGCATCATGCATAGTAGTTGGTTGTTCAGGTGAGCATGCTCCAGAATTCGAACCCACTACTGTGAGAGTGTCTGCCAGCGGAGATGGAATTATGGATATCTGTTCCGGTGGAAGAGTCGGCAATGAGTCTGATGGTGCAAGAATTGGCCCGGGTGTAGGGAGAATATCGCTCGACACAGTCATGTCTGGCTATATCTGTCATAAGTGACTCAAATATGGTTATCATGTCATATTGGACCCATACATTGTGATCATTGGGCACTGCGACCCGGATGCTTCTCAGCCGTTTTGCAACCCTCGCATCAGGCAATTTGGCTAATGAGTCATTCGTAGACTTTTCAAGCTGGCGCTTGAGCTGATAGGCCTTCACGTTGGCAACCTGTTCGGCTTGCCTTCGTTTGTAGACTGAGCAGTTGTTACGATGGTGAGTGAGACCACGGGAGTCCGAAAACATGTGGTCACATGGCTGCCCACATTTGAAGAGTTGAAGGCCACTCATGATGACAATGAACAATATGAAGAGGTGAGATAAATTCATGTATTGTGGAGGAAAATACTGCCAATGACGCTAGCTGGCAGCCTGGCACACACGGCGTGGGTCAGACATCCCAACTTCCAAGGCAGATGTGTATGATAACTGGACAGTTCCAAATTGGGATCAGGGACGACGGCCCTCCTCCTGAGCCATCCCTAGACCCTGGACGGCAAGATGATCCGACCTGATGATTTGAGTTTCGTGATCCAACCAGATGGTCCAACACTCACTTATTTACTAGCCAAATAAACTATGCCTAACTGAACCATTTACATATGTGCATAGTCCGAAGGTGGACAACTTTGGCGTTATGGTCACTCCACATCTGATTGAAGGCAAGAAATGGTGAACCGAAATCGTCAACATGTTCCCCATGTTGGCAAAGAACAAATTATAATGGGAGACAGTCAATAGATGGAAACAAAGGATAAAATATGATGATCACCGTCAACCCTGATCACAAAAAGGGTATCGTGCAGTTGCTGTTACTCAAGTGGGTTGTGGGCTTGCTGGGAAGGACACAGTGGGACACTTGATTCTCCAAGTCACTGGGCTCATCCAGAGGTACAATAAGAGAGAGCAAGATAGGGTGTCTGTTGTCGACGACAAAGACAGCAAGTTATTGATCCTAAAGTGACCGCTGTCCCCAGCATTACTCTGACCACCCACAAATTCCAGAATCACCCTGAAAGGCTCAATTAGTATGAGTTTGGGTTGGAGCCATGGTCCTTCCGAACTTATGACTTCCAGGGCCTACAAGAATACATGCGGGGTCCACTGTGTCGGTACCGCTAGAGGTGGGTTTGGTGAGTGCTTTGTTTGTAGTTATTGTCCAGTCACGGTAGTTAGCAGAGGCAGATCGTCAAGCACACACTGCTAACACGGGTGTCGTTGTCAGTTACACCAACGAGTGCAATGTGTACCCTACTTCTCATCTGTGTCCCTGACATTGCGACCTAGGGAGAATCGTTTGTACAAGATGTACAAAGAACTCTTACGACGGATTCCCGCCCTTCATGAAGTTCCTCACATGCAGCTCAAAGAGGTTCTTCAACTGGACTCCTGTGATAGTAGTAGTACAGATATAGTACTAAGCTAGGCAGACCTATGTACTTCAAGCTTCAGGATCCCGAGATCGCAATTCCTTCAAGATTTCAGACAGAATCTCGGTTTGCTTCCCCAATGCAGTGCTCATAACTCGCAGTGCTTCCTCCAAACCTCTCTCGTGATGGGTGATGTAGGATACTTGCGAGCCCGTGTGGAAGTGCAACGGACTCAATTGTAATGGAGATCGAAGGCAATGACGCTTGATTCGTCATGGGGTTGAAGTGGGAGTTGTGTGAGGCATATTCATCAGTAAAGACCCTCCGGATGCACGGCGTGGAGTCTGCGGCAGAGTCTGTCATAGTTCGTCACAATACTAACTTACATACCAGTAGTCACATACCTCTGCCTGTTCGTCTGACCTCTGGTGTTTCAGGGTTGTGCAGTGGATAGGCATACTAGTACTGTCTCCTATATAGGGAGAACGTCGGTTTTCATCGACAAGCTAGAGTATTCATTAGTGAGTACAGGGATGATTGGAACATAAGGAATAAACTCGCCATGCTACCAACATTCTCCTTGCCCGTAGCTTCGATCTCGGTTGAGGGACTTGGCAGAGCTGGAGATCGTGCCACAGGAGTTGCCTGGGAGTAGATCTGACTATCATTGAGGGGGCGGTAATATTCGGGGTGATTCCCGATGGGGCTCAGATGCTTGCCTACGTAGTCGTCATAATCCCAGTCCTTGTAGCCATGCTCACGCATAATGGTGCGCACACCAAGTGAGTAGGCACTTGAGTCTGATTCGTGATCAGGTGGGGATCGCATATTGTGCAGGTTGTGCAATGCTGGTCACAGTGCTCTGCAGTGATCAGGGTTGGGGGGCATGGATAAAAGGACTCAAGGTGCAGAGTTTCAAGTTCGACATGACAGTCCCTCGGATCATGATTCTGTGCAAGCAGGACGCAAGCCTAGAATGGACTTGTCCTGAATCCGTGAATATTTTTCAGTATGGTTATCAACAATGGTATCATCCCAGCTGACTGGTAGTGGTAGATGACATCACTAGCCACGGCGATCAGAAGATCGCGACTGAATGAAGCCGGTGACCAGAGTCCAGGGATGGTGGCACTGTCAATATTGGAATGGACGCTTATCAACAATTGCATCACTGGAAAAAAAAAAAGAAAAAGCACCATGACATGGGATCAACAAATTCGACGATGCAGTCTGAGTGCGACCTACGTCCCCCACGTCGGCGCTAGGATGCTAAGTAGATGGACATCTACTTGGCGATTCACTGAGGTGGGCATCTGTTGGTACAGGGAAAAGAGGACGTGGTCATGCGGTAACCTTACTGTGACTGCATTATAGTACTAGTAGGAGAGCGCAGAAAGCTTGTTTAGTCCATACGGGATGATCATGGCATAGTGTACATACGTGATCAAATCTTGTGTGATCTTGAATCTAATCTGCAAGGTGCTTCTGCCAGGTGCCTGACTATAGAGTAGTATGAGGAAATAAGTTAGTTGATGGACCAAGAGCGTCCATACAGAAAATACGGAAAATGCCCCCTCAGTCTGTCGATGTGCTCATTGACGTCAAGATACAAACATACCCTTGCATTACATATCCGTTTTTACACGACTTCCTTGCAGCTCTTGATAGTGGTCTGCCAGGTTATGGCTGGTCACGCCAATTTCTCCGCCCCCTCACCCATATGGGAGTGACGACTCTGGATGATATGAGCATTGTCTCACCCAAGAGTCTGCATGTGTTATACGGTCTCTCTCCCATCATTGTGATGGACTTCTACTCCTATGTGGTGGAAGCCATTAGCAAGGCTCATGCCGCTGGTGGCCAGGACCAGATGCGTCTGTGTGATGCATGTCGCCACCTTAACAACTCTGTGTAATATTCGGTCAGAACTAGATCATTCTTTTTATTCTTGAGAATGCTGATTATCACAGTGAAGGCACTTGCACAGACATACTGCCGGTGTTCTGGCAACCTGTGTCTGAACTGGCATCATATTTGTATACTCAAGTGTGTAGTATCATACCTACAAGTAGTGTACAACATCGAGTTGAAGATAAGTAGTGTATGATGTACTACGTTCCATCATAGTCGAACGCGAGTAGGGCTTACCACGGGTATACCCCCGGGTACCGGAGACGGACCCGTACCCGTACCCGTGATGGGTCTGTACCCGCGCCGCGGGTATACCCGTAGGGTACGAGCAGGGAGGGAGGGCCAAGGTGAGGGCTACACAAGCGACGGCACAATGCGCACGATGGTGTGCATTGTACCGTCGCTTCTGTACCTCTCAGGGGCGGGCATGGAATGGCAGGGGCATCGTGGTCATGGTCGTGGTCGTGGTCGTGGTCGTGGTCGTGGTCGTCGTGGTCGTCGCATATGGAGGACGAGAACGAGGGTGTGCGAGGGCGTTGTCGTCGCAGTCGTCACCTGAGGTGAGTGAGGACGAGGCTTGGGCGGTGCCGTCGTCGTCGGCATGAAGGAAATGGAGGGATGGCGTGTCGCTGGTCGTCGCTTGAGGTCGTCATCATCGTCATCGGGACAAGGGAGACGGAGGGAGGGAGATGGAGGGAGACGGAGGGAGGGAGACGGAGGGAGACGGAGGGAGACGGCGAGGGCACATTGTCGTGTCGATGTGAGGGCAAGGCGTCGTCGTTGTCGTCGTCATCGGGACAAGGGAGATGGAGGGAGGGAGACGGTCAGACGGAGGGAGACGGCGAGGGTGCATTGTTGTTGTTGTTGTGTCATTGTCATTGTCGCGTTGTCGGGGCGCGTTGCCACGTCGTCGTCGGGATGAGGAAGAGGGTGAGGGTGTGTCGTCGGTAGTTGTTGTTGTTGTTGTTGTCGTCGCATGTGAAGGAGGTGGGTGAGGTGGGTGAAGACGAGGGGTGGGCAAGGTGCTGTCGTCATCATCGCGTCATTTTCGTCGCATTTGAAGGAGGGAGGGTGAGGGCGAGGTATGTGCAAGGCGTTGTCATCGCCGCGTTGTCGTTGTCGTTATGTGTGGGTGAGGCCTGGATGGGTGAGGGTGAGGACGAGACGTGGGCGAGGTGCTGTCGTCGTCGTCGCGTTGTTGTCATTGCATGTGAGGGTGGGTGGGTGAGGACTGGGTGGGTGAGGAAGAGGGATCGGTGCTGTCATGCAAGTCGCATCGTCGTCGTCGTCGTCACATGTGAGGTGAGGACGAGGCGTGGGCGAGGCACCGTTGTCGTTGTCGCGTGTGGAGGGAGGGAGGGAGCGGCGGGTATGCAAACCCGTACCTGCGCGATACCTGTCATGTGACCCATGCGGGTTACTTGTACCCGTGGTATGCCCTAAACGCGAGTGTGAACCAGACGTTGTGAACCGACTCCACGTCGTTATTCGGCTGCGTCATAATCGAGCACAAAGACGGCCAATAGTTTTAGGCTGAGAGAAGTCGGTGAGGCTGTGAAGGGAGTATGTTATGTCGAGGGAGAAGATCTGACTAGTAGCGTTGGGTGAATGAAGTCAGCCGGGTCGCTTTCGTGCATCTTGATCGTGGCTTCGGGCAGGTACTCACTGCAGGCAGTGCCACGCGACCGAATCTTAACGATCTTGTTCTGCCTCAGCAGAGAACAGAACCGGAGCATTGACAGAAACTGCGTATCTACTTGTTAGCACAAGGAAAATGGGGATGAGTGTGTAAGACATACTCTTTCATACTGCTGTTTGAGTGTGAACGTCTCTGAAACGAAGGCATCCCATTTGTTTTGAGGGGTATGGAGGAAAGCAGGAAGGGATGTCACAGTTGGTCTGGTCCGAGTTGGAGCGCGCCCTTGGAGTTTAGGTGTAAGTGAGTGCACTAAAATGAGCGGTCGAGGACAAGAATATGGCTCTGTCAACCTAAGCGGTCCAGGGAAGCAGTGACACTCTGGGACCTAGTAGACAAAAGCGGGCTTGAGGGAACATAAGTCCGTTCGAATCGGTCCAATTGATCATGGCTCTTCGTAAGGGCTCAGACCTGAGTGATCTCACTTGCGCCATACATGGGTGAGACAAGTGTTCAACTACGGATCTGTTCCGAATGAACTTTGACTCAGAATGCGGTGTCCCTGTAACTCTAAGCTGCTAGCAGAATCCATTGCATCCTCTGACCAAAGTTGTACCTGGATCAACTCTAACTTAATGTGAGCTGCCTTCAACAGCAGTTGTTACGCGAAATGTACGCTGTACGTCGAGCGTACTCTGTTTGTCTCGAGGAAGGTACTCACGAAGAGACACAACGTCCTCGATAGAACAAAGCTACAACAAGAGATAAGTCAAGGGGTCAAGGTCAAGGGTTCCTCAAGTCAAACGGACTGAGGTCAAGGGAGACTTGAGAGCATACAACGAATGTTGGATTGCGCAGATCAAGAATGAAGAACTAAGTACAGGCAGTTCGGTATAAGTACTCATGAACTACTGCGGATGACTAATCTATAGAACATCACAGAAGCAGATAGAACGACTGAGTCACGAATGAGTCATGATGGTAACTAGGGGAAACGTAAGTGATGCGAGAGAATCACTTAGGGGAGGAGGCTGTCCGTAGATGAATGAATAGATGTAAGTGCATATCCCCTACCGGCAATAGAGAAGAGAACGGCGTGGGGAGTGCGTTCAAGGTAACGCAATGACACTAAAACCATCTGGATTAAACAGAAGGAGGAAGTCGTCTCGACCTGGCATTAGCATTCCAGGGAGGGCGAAAGTAGAGAAACGAGAAGATATAAGGAAAACGGAGGCGCACATATACTGAATCGTAACAGCAGTCATCTTTTACCATCTTTCATATCCTGATGATAGTTAATCTCCATCACCAACTGTGTCTGCCTCCTGAGCTACAAAGATTGATTTTGATCCTCGCCGTGAGGAACTCCAAGGACAGCTGCCGCTTTCTTCTGGTGAGCAAGCACTCGTATGAATGGTATGTTTCCGAGTCGTCTCTCAAGTTTTACTGCTAAATGGCTACACCTTCTGGACGCAGGCTCCAGAAGATTGTATATCGCACTGTTTGCCTCTCAACTAATTGTGCCGCTCAGTCATTCGTCCTATCCTTGCAGTCAAACACCTTTGCTCGGAGCGCCGTTAAAAGCATCTGGCTGGAGCCTCCTGTCACCGTCCAGTATGGGTGTAAAATCTTAGAGCTTTGCCAATGCCTGGAGGATGTGACGCTCTGCACCCCACCCTTAGTACTGAGCTATGCCACCGCGGATGTGTTTTTCGCCCCCCTTCTCGGCAAATTGCGCACTATACAGTCATTATCTGTCAATTTATTGTCGCTCTCCTCAGATTCTCGTTCGATTTCACTCCCGGACATGGCTATTGTTACGTGTATCAGCCATCTTCATATTTGCAACGTCTGGGCATCCTGGTGTCCAGACATTGGATTACAGCTCCTCAGCCAACTCACCCATCTATCTCTACATGTCTCTATTTCGTCTACCAATTTTCTTCAATTGCGGAATGTCCTGGCCGGCGAGAACATCCAAGTCTTGGTACTCTGGAGGTG
The DNA here is from genome assembly GCA_038091315.1 of Porphyrellus cyaneotinctus. Classification (NCBI taxonomy): domain Eukaryota; kingdom Fungi; phylum Basidiomycota; class Agaricomycetes; order Boletales; family Boletaceae; genus Porphyrellus; species Porphyrellus cyaneotinctus. Next base: position 1,553 of record JBBPOF010000752.1, on the reverse strand, counting down.
GGAACATGAGTCGTACCAACAAGTGGTATCTATGCTGGCATCCACATTGATCGCAATTAGTGACTGCCGAGTTGTGGTCATGAATGGTTCCCTCTTTTCAGAATATAGATATGAAGACCGGTCATTTTGGGCTTATGCTGATGCTGTTGTCGAATGGAGGAAGATGAGCGCTGGTGAGTGTCACCAATGCTTCATTCCCATCTTTGATTTACTAACTGTGGTTGCAACGGCACTTAGCGCAACCATCCGATATCAATAAGACTCTACCTTATGAAGTATTCCGCTTTATGCCTGTTACACTTTTCCAACACATCCATTAGTTCCTATGTATGTTGGTTCGTTAGTACAAAGCAAGTTGTATCTTACGCTAGTATCTTCATAATCGAGCTAACCTCATCATGATGCCCTGTCAAAGTGGATGTAAGTGTGGGCGTTCGCCAGTTTTCGAGGATCTGAAGTTCATAATCAGTTTGAGAGCGAATGAGGGATGATTGCACCTGTTTGGTGCGCGTGAGATTAGGTAGGCATTGTCCCGGCCCGACGGGGGCGATGCATTCAACGATCTGGCAGAGATTGCAACATAGTCAACGTGTAAAGATGTATTGAGATGCTTGTTACTAAGTGTGGTGCGAAATGTCAGCGGCTTGAACAAAGAAGGATGGATGAGGCGATGTAACTTGAAGGTAGACGTACGGAGAGCAGGTGGCGGTTGGGGCACCTTTGCAAACAAGGACTCCGACGGCCCATAGAGCAAGTCGAGAAAGTTGAGCATGTTGATCTCGGATGGTCAATCGAACCCCCGGCTCCGAGTCAGGCTGGAAAGACCGTCCGAACGGTCACGGTACTTCCCGTACCCGCGCGATACCATGGTCATGTGACCCGTGCGGTTACATGTAGGTGTATTCCTTTGACAGGGTATCCAATAATTACCTTGCTTGCAAGGTCTATGGAGGGTCGAAAGTAGTCCGGGTCACGTGCTGCTGTTGATCACGTGCAACTGAGAACTGTCGTTCGACGGGTCATAATTCGTCCCATTTTCTGTAGTCCCGGTCCGAACCAGTTCCGGTTGGAGCTCCACTTCCCACGCCCATTGTAGGCACATCGACAAAATGCATCATGGCGAGACAGGACCACCATCACAACACGACGCCGCCGCACTACCACCATGTAGACGATGATGATGACGAACACAGCGGAACCACCTCCACCTTTGGCGGCACCCCACCCCCACAATGACAACGCTCTTACGGAGCTGTCAGCATGGCTCTGGACCTCTTTCGGAAGCCGCTACGGTGATCGTTTCGAACTGCTGAGGTATGGGACTGAGTGTTGGAAGGTCTCCTGAAAGCTGAAGCTGGGTGGCCGGCCGTGCACCATGCTTCCCAAATATGAAACACCGTACCCATGGTCATGGGTACATGGGGTATACCTGGAGTCAACGCACTGCGCGTATACCCGTGTCAAGGGTACCCGTGGCGGGTATACCCATGGGTTACCCACCGGGTATTGTAGTTCCACCACCGCGACGAGATGACGCCGTCACCACCACTGCG
>JBBPOF010000751.1:0-17306 GCA_038091315.1 Porphyrellus cyaneotinctus | reverse complement strand
ATACAACAACGCCCGCGACCTATGCTCTCGCATTGATAGCTTTTGACTGTGCAGTAAAATTGGTGGCGGCCATGGGACATCCTATTCCCGCTCCATTCAAATTCTGCATAGTGACTGCGGCAGCATTGAGACGAGCGTTTCGAGACGCGATGCTGTCATCAGTTGGGAACGTAAGCCGTACTGTGGGGTTGAGAACCACGTGTCCAGCATGGATGTTCGCAGTAAGATTCTAAGTGGGGCAAGTCAGATAAAACAGGCTGACGGGAGCAACTCGGAATGTGAACCGTACCGAGATGTAGTGTTTTTGGTCTGGTGGACATTGGCATGGAATGTGAATTGGTTTCCCATTCGTTCCATTCACAGCTCCGTCGCAGTTTCCCGTACCTAGAAGACGACCCTTAATTTGCAGATCTTGATAGATAGATAGCGTACGCACCATCGGGGTTGAGATCTGACTGCCATCCCAATGGTGGCGCAAGAGCGGCGATCTGTGCATCTGTCGGGAACGTAGTGTTGCTGGATGATAATGTCGCAGATGTAGTGTTCGTAATACTAGACGGGGATGCAGGTGTGGACGGCTGAGCTGGTGCTGTAGGTAGGGCACTCGGAGTAGCAGGACACGAACGAACGCCACTTGCCTGGCCAACACCAGTACTAGGACTGGAAGTGGCCGGAGCAGATGGAGGTGTGGTGGTAGAAGATGTGGTATTTATCGACTCCACTGTAATAGCTCTCCCTTGCTTCGCAAACGTGGTCGACGACATGGGACATCCAATACCAGGACCTTCCAGATTCTGTAAAGTGACAGCAGCAGCATTCAGACGAGCAAGTTGGGAAGTGGTGCTCTCATCTGTCGGGAAAGTTAGCTTGACAGTAGGATTCGTGGTGACGAAACCAGCTGCGAGGTTCTTATTGAGAGCCTGAAGGTGTTATTAGTACTCGCACTGAAAACCTTGATTTGTTTTGTACCGACGCACAGTAAGAAAGAATGTCGAGTTCGGTGGACATTGACAGGGCACCAGAATCGGTTTCCCATTGGCACCATTCACTGCGCCATCGCAGTTTCCTGTGCCTATAACGCGGTGGATGATGTCTGTCCAAGGCTACCACAAATGAGACTCGCTCACCATCGGGGTTGATTCCGGCCTGCCATCCGAATGAGGGGACGAGAGCAGGGTTGACGTCTCTCTTACGATGTAGATCTCCATTCAATGGAAGGCATGCAATGACGTGACTCCAACATAAACCAGCGAGGACCTCGAAGAACAACATGACTTGACGAATTCCGGTTCTACACTATACAGTCTAGCTGGTGCCTGCGGCTTCGATAACGAATGTGATCGGGAAAAGAGTGGATGGACAAGTCGCCAGCGACGTGTGAGAAAGAGTGTGTCAAGGGATTATCGAGGGGTTGCCGCCGCTGCGTTGCTTTTAACGCACGAGTGGATGTATCATTGCCTATTGTCTTCCAAAGAGGTGGGATCATGACGGATCACACTCAAGGCGACTCTGGCCAATCAAATCCCATGTAAGTACCAATAGTACTGTTAAAGACAAAGTCCCATCCAACACGTACCTCGAGACGATCGCGACAGCAACAAGGGGTCAATGACAATGGAATACGGTACAATAGACTCGGCGGCCAGCCGCACTGCAAGCGCATGAAGTGTGAACGGATCAGTTCGGGCCCCAGAAACTGAGAAAGCCCGTCACCATTCAAGTTGCGAGACCGAAAGGAAGTTGGCATGACGAGACAAAACCGCGATCCAAGTGCGAACTGCGAAGTAAAACCGCAACTTCAAGGTCCGTCGACCTTCCAGTCTGGTGACTTCATTCTGTTATATATATAAAGTCCGTCGTCGTCAAGCAATCCTCCGCGCCGAAACTCAAGACTATTGCATAGTCCCCGGCTCTTCAAGTTACCGAAAGATATCCCCTCCGGTTTTTACATGTCTTCATATGCACTCTCTTTGACGGCACCATTCGTGCTCGACAGAAAAGTCCGTCGCATTTGTTGCCAGTGCTCTAGAGGTGTCCATAGGTCAGACCGTGAGGGATGGGGGGTGTGCGCAACGAGCTCACCAGGCCAAGTGGGTAGTTGGGTCCGAGACTGCGCCTGCATGCCATTGCGGCGGAAGGGTTGCAACGTTGAATAGAATTATTGGACGCCATTGTCTTCGCGTGTCGAAAGAAAGTTTATTATGTACAATACTATATGTGAAGCTGAGGGGACAAGCCTACAGTATTAATGGATACAATCAAATATTCCAGCCAAGCCAGTTCCTCGGGATGTAAAAGAGGCATGAGATAAACATACCCCATACAACTGACAAAAGAGATTGGGGAGGGGGACGTGCTGCTATCATGTTAACCCTCTGGAATATCGCGAAGGCTGTCAGAAAAGTGGCTGCCAAGATATTCGTTTGCAGTCGCATGTCGCCTGCCAGTGTGTGGTTAACACATCATGTCAACGCGGAAAGAAAGTTCAGGTGTTACCTCGAATGATAGTCATAACCAGCAGGAATTGATTTTGATGACGTGCGGCATCAATCCGCAGATTCAGGAATGCATCCATGAGTTGGCCTGGTGTGTGGTTAACACATCATGTCAACGCAGAAAGAAAGTTCAGGTGTTACCTTGAAGGATAGTCATAACCAGCAGGAATTGATTTTGATGACGTGCGGCATCAATCCGCAGATTCAGGAATGCATCCATGAGTTGGCCTGGTGTGTGGTTAATGCACGTTAACCGGAAAGAACACAAAGTTCATCACATTACCTTGGATGCCGGTCATAGCTTGCAGGAATTGATCTTGATGACGTGTGGCATCAATCCGCAGATTCAGGAGTTGGCCTGGTGTGTGGTTAACGCACGTTAACCAGAAAGAACACAAAATTCATCACGTTACCTTGGATGCCGGTCATAGCTTGCAGGAATTGATCTTGATGACGTGTGGCATCAATCCGCAGATTCAGGAGTTGGCCTGGTGTGTGGTTAACGCACGTTAACCGGAAAGAACACAAAGTTCATCACGTTACCTTGGATGCCGGTCATAGCTTGCAGGAATTGATCTTGGTGACGTGTGGCATCAATCCGCAGATTCAGGAGTTGGCCTGGTGTGTGGTTAACGCACGTCAACCGGAAAGAATACAAAGTTCATCATGTTACCTTGCATGCCGGTCATAGCTTGCAGGAATTGGTCTCGATGACGCACAGCATCGTTTCGCAAATCTTGTATGGAATTAATGAGCTGACCGTGCTGAGCAGCACTGTCATTTCGCAAATCTTGCAAAACGTTCCTGAGTTGACCGTGCTGAGCGGCACCGTCATTTCGCAAGTCCTGTAGCATGTTCAAGAGTTGACTGTGCTGGGCTTGTAAGACGCTCATTAGTTGGTTCTGGCGGCTTGCAGCGTTGTTTTCCAACTCCTGCAAGGTGCTCGCGCCTAAATATTAGCCTGAGTTAGCTATGACACGGCGCGTGCTAATAGCATACCAGTTGCAGTGCTGTCTGGGCGATAAGTGCTGTGTCAGTGGGGGGACGGGAAACGCACCTGCCAAAGATCTCAGACATCGTGAACGAGATGGGACCACTGCGAGAGGCATCCCGGTCATTTTTATAATGTTGCACCGGCATGGAGGCTGACATTCAAAGATAATCATTTGTTTAGGGGTAAATCCTTCAAGTTAATTGATTGGTCCCGTTCAATTTATTAGGTAATCCCTTACAGACAGACAAATATTATGATGTGACTGTGATACACAAATATGATGGCGCGATACATAGTGTATGTGCACTCCAAGTGTTACAGTAAAATGAGCCTTGTCCGTCTGAGACGCTAAATACAGTAGGTGTAACATACCTGCCTGATTACCTTGCTTGCAAGGTCTCTGGTTGTATGGAATTGCGACGCCACAGCACCTACACGTGTCATCGCACGTGATTCCGTCGCGCTTGTTTGTTTGCTGGGGGTCGGAGTCTCTAACCAGACTCGCGATTGCGTTGTATTCAACTACAATGCCAAGCTGCCGTATTCGTTGTGATGTGAAGATCGCGGCCATCAGATCTTCAGACTCCACGAACGTGGCTTATTAGGACTTCCTGGAATGTTGTGGTTTCTCAGGGTGTACATTTTATTGCGTCCTCAAACTTTGGAGGGACACTAGCGATGTCGTCAATCCAAACCCATCTCTTCGTCGCCGACCCCGCATCCTTGATCGCGAAGACTCATCGACTACATTCTCAGCCTGGTTCACACCAATCCAGACTACTTTCTCGACGAACTTCTCTCGCTTGTCAAGAATGGTATTTTTATTCACTTCAGTACCCTCTACAGCGATCTCGAATTCTTCTTCACCTGGTGCATCTTCACCTTGGCCAGTTTCAACAACCCCTCTGTCCTTTTCAAAGATCACGAGGTTGATGGAGGTGTCCCTGCTGGTAAGATTGCTCACACACTTACGAAGTGCCTCGAAATCAGTTTGGTTCATGAACGCGAGACTGGGTACAATTGCGAGAGTTTGTCCGAATAGCTAGATATAATTATTAAATTGCAAGCACCCTCTGTTCACTTTTGTCACAGAGCATGTAGTTGCAAAAACTTGCCCTTCTGCAAGCAAGGTTTCTGCCATCGCAGGCGGCATTTCCCAAGTTTTTGAAATGGACAAGGAGAGAAATGGGAGACGAGGCGTTTTGGACACTCTGAGCCAGCGGACGTGAGACAGCGGGCACAGCGAAGAGCGAGTGCACAACGTTTGACGCTCTTGGTCAACTCAACTCTTGTATTGGGTCCTCCGGTAATAACTAAGTATACTAACAACAATTTCGGTTCCATGTGCTGAGGTCTTTAACACATGCACATCTAAGTAATGGTAATCTTAGAGGCACAAAATACGACAACCCTACGACACCAGGTCAATTGAGTGCAAGACACAATGCGCCAAGGAGAAGGAGAAGCGACGTCCGGGGACAGTAGCCTTGGCCGCGATGAGGATGAGATGTCATGCGTGGGGGGCGAGATTGAATGCTAAGATCCATTGCGTGTCATGTCTGTCGATACCCTGACATACCTGTCAAGAAAACAATCAAGAAAGAGCAATGATGCCAGCGGGGTGCTCGCGCCACGGATTATCCGTCCGTAACCTCGACCCTGCGCCGCTTCGCTGTTCGTTCTGCCAGCTCTTCGATTTCGTCCTCTATATCCTCATCGTCTGTCTCTCCTGACGCTCCCTGGGCGAGACCCATGTCTGCACCCACAGTCTTGGCCGCAGCATCTGCATTCGCACCCACAACCTCGATTCCCATCCCTGCCCCACACCCTTCAGCTTCCCCGAGGCCACCTGGATGCTCACCCTTCCGACTCGTCTCACTCATCCCCACATAACAACCCAATGCACTACACCACGCATACTCCCTCTCGATCACCTTGGTCAGCATTTCATAGGCACCTACGTTGGCAAACGGAACATTCGACCTCGGATCACAATATTTAGCAGGTAAACCCGTGACGAGGCACGGGCGCACGGGGCGGGCTAAGGGCACAAGGGTGTCGTCAGCTCACGAACGGGGAGAAAATAAACCACAGATGAAATAAAAAAAATACCCACACAAAGGGCGTCCCTTGCCCGTGAACACTTTCACCTCGTCCCATCGCACGTGATCCCCGAACATAGCTGACATTGTGTCATTCCAAGGGGGTTTGTAGGGAAAGGATTGGGTGATTTCGTGGATGACGTAGTTTTTGCAAACATCTTCGGTGCGGTGAGCGATGAGGGGTGCAGTTGGTGTAGGTGAATAGGTGAGGAGGACTGGCGAAGACTGAATTTGAGTTTGTGCAGAAGTTTGAGGTTGTGATTGAAGCTGTGATTGCCATGTTGGGACTGGTGGGATGGGGATCGCACTTGTGGTGGGCGTCGCAGCGGCTTGGACATTCGAGGAAGAGGCGGATGGTAGTGGTGGTGTAATTTGCGATGCAGGTGATGTCCGAGCTGTCGCAGTTACCGAGGTGGGAATACCCACTTGCTGTGGGTTCGCCGCATTCCGAGTGCCGAATGGGGTGTACGCATAAAACGGCATACTGTACGCCTGACTGCCCACCGGGCCCCCCGCGCCCGACGTATAAACAAAACTATACTTGGCTGCATATAGGTCAGCGCTCGTCGCTGCTGTGGTAGGTGGAAGAGGCGGTGGCGGAAGTTGGACCTCCACCTGGATCGTCTCTTTTTTGCTGACCCATCGCAGCACGGGTCCTTTGATTGCCTGCTTCACCACGCGCGCTTTAGCGCGTTTCTCTTCCTCAAGACGGAGATAATTCCTGTGCTCCATTGTGTTCCCTTCTTCAGTATCGAGAGCCCGTGCGATGAGTTCGTCTTGGGTCGGCAATCGAGTAACCGTCTTTGTCTTCTTTGGAATCGCAGCCTACGTGCGAAACACCCCATTCCTGTGAGCCAGATGGTAGACCCCAGGGCCTAAACAACTAACACGCACCCGCTTCTCCTCTGCGTCCTTGATACGATTCACGGTCGCCGAAGTATTCATAACTGTGTGTCGCCTCTTACTGTGCCTCTTGGCGCCCACCGTCCCTGCACCGCCCTCGATGACCTCCCCGGTTTCAGCATCCACGACAACACCCAGGGAGACTCGCCGTCTAGGTTTTTGCGTCTGCGGCCGTGAGGGAACCGTCGCTTCCGGGTTGAAGGTCACACGGTGTCGCGCATGGGCTGCTACAGTGGCTTTTTCAACACGGGAACAAGCAGTCTGGGAAGGACGAGAGAGTGAGAGAGGCAAAGGGAGATGTTAAGAGTCGCCAATTCTTGAAGCGACGATAGCAAAGGTATGAAACCCACCTGGCGCTCCCTTCGCTCTTCTTCCAGCACGGCTCTATCTCCCTCATCGATGTCCTCTTGTGCGGCCTCTTCGTCCGTGCTCGCGAAATCCGACCCAAAGACATCCTCCTCCTCTAAAGGGGTGGCGACCCATCAAGAGTAAGTTAAGTTAACAAAGGCGCCACATATCGTAGTGAAAGACACACGTACCCTGTTCTACAACGAAATCGACGTCTTCCTCAACCTCTTGTGGCTCGAGTGCGAGCTCAGCCAAGGCGAGCTCCATCCTGGCGGCAGCAGCGTGTCATCAGCGATATTACCAGGATTATCAGCAGGACGCACCTATTCCCTGCAGTACTACGCCTCTCCCTGCGCGAAACAAGGCTCTCTTCCTCTGCCATGTTCGATGATGGTAGATGCCAATACAGCTCGCTGGTGGATGTAATCACCCAAAAAGGCAACCAGCCTTTTGAATTCAACACTACCAAACAATGACTCCACTCTGCCATATGCCAAGGCAGGCGTAAGATCAATCTATTAAGTTATGGCTCAAATTGCTCTTGTAATTACTCCTTGTGGAGCCGGGTAGAATTTCGAGGACGTGCAAGCGAGGGCATTCATGTCAAATGTAATCCTATCCCGATGCCATGTCACACATCAGGACCGACACCCTAGCGCTGTAATGCCTTGTAAGGTATTACCAGGGCTTATAATCAACTTGTCATTTAAAAAAAATATATGGTAATTAATTATAAGGCATTATCGCGCTAGGGTGTTGGTCCTGATGGCCAGTGCTCCACTGCTTTTCAGCGGGTTGCATAGGCGCCTGGTGTTTGGCAACGGTATGTTATTTGTTCGGACTGCCGAAGTGGCAGAGTAGGAAAGAGCGGTGGGCCGCTTGCCTCCACTCGGCTAAAGAGTGTGTATACTTGGTCATCAGAAACGCTCCGTGGATCGCGAACGAGCAATCCCTCAGAGTATAGTAGCTTTCAGTCTGCGATATCGACAATACTTAAGAAGAAACAAGATGACGAGCCGAATCAGAAACGACCAGAGAAACCAAACAATCCAGGACAACCAAACCGAGCATCTCAAGTCCTCAGAGCACGTCCAACATCCGCGTATTCTCTAGCAATGCGCTCAACGACGCGTCTTCCTGCACCTGCACGGTGATTGTACTCTCCGAAGCCACCCGCCTGTACTCGGGCACGTTTTGGCGCGTCGGTGTGAACAGTAACGCACCGAACGGTTGTCGCAACCGAATAACGAAATGTAGCACGCGCGTCCGCTTGTCAGACTCGGACACGGATGAAGGCGGTAGGAGAGACGGTGCATCTCGAGGGGGTGTGGCAGACCGTCCACTAAACGGTAGAGTGAAACGGGCAGCAAGGGGTAGTGACCGTGATCGCTTGCTCATCGATGGGATATTCATGGAGATAGGGGATGCCGATCTCGGTAGCCACGCCTCGCTCACCACCGATGCGTGGTCGCTGATGCTGTCCTCGGCCATATCTGTACCAATTCCGACAGGGTGACGGCTGAGGAGAAAGTCGATCCATGGGTGAACGAGGCAGAGAGATTCCAATCTAGAGAGATCCTCTTGGGTTCTGATTGTCACCACTCCAAGCCCATTTGTTCGTGCACGATAAACGCCTTCCGTCTTGCTCGCAGAAGCCGATAGAGGTCCAAGCCTAAAAATGATGCACGGAAGCTTCATCCGTTTTCCTGCAAACATTGGTAAAGAGAGGTCGCTCAGTCGTTCATACAACTTCTGCGCTTGGCCGTAATCGAGCGAAGAGGTATGTAATCCGGCAATGCTTGTCTGCATTTCTGCAACTCTGAGATCTGGTGGAATGTGCATTGGTGACATCTGGTCGAACACCGCGATATTGGCTGGGAGGCAGCTGTTAAATTTTCCGGATTTCCCTGTCCAAGCGAGGATGCTCGTATCACCCGAGCTCGTGATTAGCTGTGCCAACAGCCGACCGAGCGCCTTGTCCCCCTCACCATACATAATGGATAAGGAGAGAGAAAACATTCCAAGCAGCGAGTACGCCGCATCCTCGACGAGCGTCGTCTCTCGTCGTGAAGCAAGGCACAATTTCTCCCGAATGTCATCTAAGCCTGGATGGAGTGCCATCAGGGTTCGTGCGGGGACACGCGTTGCCTCTTCCATCTCCGAGATGACCTCCGGTGACTCCTTGTGGTTCCAGATATCAAGATCCAGGTACGGCGTCCAGTCCGAGGTGTAAAATCGGACCACTTTGGAGGCATGATATTCTTGGAATGTCCAGGCGCGCGTATTCCAAATACTCCTCACCAGATCCCCGCGCCGTGCCGGGGAGGGAACATCTCGGAGGTAAACGATCGTCACCGAGGAACCCTCGTACCACTTGAACATGGCGACCAGAGCCTCTTGGAGCACGAAGTGATCCCCTTTGTTGATACAGCAGGTATCACTCCACGCCCAATGAAACCCGGCATCTCGCACAATCTTGCAAAACATTTGCAGCTTGTCGTGCGTGTCAGACTCGTTGAGGTCATACACGACGATGCGTATGACTTTGTCGTACAGGGGTTCATCTGCTTCCCACCTATGCGAAAACGTGGCATAGTGGTAGTATTGTGTGACTTCTTGTTCGATGCGGGCATAGTCGATGGTCATCGTCATAGAGGACACCATCTCCTTGTAGACTGGGAGCGCTTCGAATGACGACGCCTGTTCGGACTTTTCGAAAAGGCGACCGGAGACGGTGTTGATGAGGACACGCGGTGTGTCCCGGATAGCATCCTGAATAACCTTACTGATCACTGCCCTTGTCTTTTCTGGATGCGTGTACTCCTGCTGACGCTCTAAGAGGCATCATCAGTGGAGAAACCTTCAAAAGGTTGATGCCCTTACTGCGAATCTCCGAATCCGGCGAGTGCGCTATCTTGGAGAGCATCGTCTTGAACGCGTCTATGGCATCATCATAATTTCCTGCCTGGTGCAAAGCGGCGTGCTTCCTCTCGTACCCCCATGGAGACGATGGATCAAGTTTGATTACCTGATATGTAAAACACGTTGACAGGAACAGCTTTGCGTGAGACAAAAAGGCGCACCTCATTCGCGTCATTCAATGCGTTGTTCCAGAAACCCCCGGCAACGTATGTCTTGCTTCGCTTGATGAGGAGATCTTGTGGTGACACCGGATCTAGGGACAGCGCAGCTGAATATTCAGAGATGGCCACGTCGTGGCGCTGAGCATCCACTGCCGCATCTCCTAGACGCTCGAGTTTCTTTGAGAATCGCTGCTTGGAGTCTGGGAGAAAATTGTCACAAAACGGCGGCGCCCACATGGTATGTACAACTACTTACCAAGAATCCATTCCGCTTGCCCGGCAAGTTGGGATTTGTCTCCTCCTAGTTCGTGCATCATTTGATGGAAGCACTCAGTCGCGTCCGTTATCTGGACGAGGATTTCGAGTCTTTCGCAGATAGACTGGTAGATTGCGAATTTTGGGGCAGTAAACTCCAAACCGACGAAGTGTCAAGCCCACGAGAGATACAGAGCGAAGGAATACCTACGTCGGCAGCAACAGACAAGGCATCCTTCCAAGAGCTATTTGTCAGTTTGAGTTTTGCCCATTCTTTCAAGAGCGGGACGGTGTCACAATTGCCTCCAGGAGCGGAGAGCCACCGTTCCACGAAACCTGCGTAACTGGTCAAATGGATGGTGAATGAACAAGCAGAACACAACTCACCAGATGCCCACGTCCTGATGAGTCCTCTTGCATCGGCTGCTTCGTCGACGGTACTGAGCATCTCCAGTAATAATTGTCCTGCGTCTTTTGTGCGACCTGCTGCATAGTGGGCTTCACAAAGATGCTTTTGAATCGTCATGTCAAGATTGTCGAATTCCCATCCTGATATCTAACAGAAAAAAATTCGATAGGTTTCGTTTATACCCTGGGTAAACTTACCAATGAGACAACAAGTAGCGTGCGGCTCTTGTGGTATCGCATCCGGGCGCGTGCACGCCCAAAATATTGTATCGCACTCTCATAATCGTGGCGATCGACATGCGAGTTTCCAAGGAGAAAATACATATATGCCTAGTGGAACTATTAATGATATTCGCTGGTATCGCACTATGCACGTACCTGAACTACATAACATATCGAGTTGACGTGCACCATATCGATGAGGTCATCTAAGCGTGATATTGCATCGAGATGATCCCCAGCCATAAATACGATAACGGCCTGAATAGAGTGAGAAACTAAGTGCAAACCCAGTTGGAGTACAAGGGATGCACACCTTTATTAGCAGGATAGTGCTAACGTGTGTTGAATGGAAGCGCTCGAACGCGATATCACATGCTCGATACCCGTCGTACTTCTCCCCCTTACCAACAAGAGCTATGCCCTGTGCAATGTAGCCAATGAGGGATGGCTTAATTTTGATGGACTGTAGGTAAATGTGTCAGGATCAGCGTATGTGAGAGGAAAGCGGTGAATACTTGTTTGGCATCACGAAGGGCAGCATCCCAGTCTCGCAGGCGTGTTCGGATGAGAGCTCGAGCAGCGAGCACATGATGGTTTGGTTCATGAGACGTAGGGATTGTTGAGGTCAACAACGCTTCCGCGTTTTCGAGCTGACTGCACTGCCACGCGTCAAGCGCAGCGTCGTCGACATGAATGTCTGGTTCACAGAAAGTGGGATGCAGACGAGACAAAGGGATTGAGTCCTAGGTAAAAATAAGATCAAAGTGTGGGTCGTAATCAGTACACAATACGTACGTTGAAGCGGCTCAGACTATAGATGATGATTTTCCCGCCAGCTCCGGCGATTGCGAGAGAACGGTCGTCTGGAGAGAGCACGATCGAACATATCTTTTCAGGGTGCTGAATGACACCAAGATGAGACGTTGTCGACAAGTCCCAAATGGTTACAGTATGGTCCGTAGCATATGCCATGTATGCGCCATGCTGGGGCATGGCAATGCAGGAGGATTCGTTACTATTGGGAACTTGCCATTCCGAGATTTCCACGCCGGTCGTTGCATCTATCTGCTTGATGGTGCTGTCAGAGACGACGAATAATCGTTGGTTTGACCAAAGGAGACCAGTGTTGTACCACGGCGATACTCGGACCCTGAGATCGGCGAGTAAGTGACCGTCGTTGCTGTCGTACACATGAATGGAATTGGGAGTGGCAGTTGCAATTCGAGTGCCGCTGGGCGAGTATTTGGCCACTATCACGACGTCCTGGTGGGAGGGTGGACCAACGACGCGCTGGCGGGCTGCAATGTCCCAGATGGTGGCCGTGCGGTCGTTCGACGCAGTGACGAGGCGAGTCGAGTCGGACTCCGAGAAATCGACACCGTTGAAGTACTTGACCGTAGGTTCCTCGTGCTTGAAGACGCACTCGTACGTCTCTGCATCCCATACGAGCACCCCCTTCCACGTCCCAACAGCAATCCGCTTCCCATCCTTTGACACGGCGAGACACCGGACATATTGAGCTTTCATTGACGCTACCTGCTTGCGGTCCTCTACGTGCCAAACTTGAACACCCTCGTTGCCGCCGCTCACAAGATATTTGCCATTTGCTGCGAATGCGATCACCCGTACGTCGCTATTGGTGTCAATTTCGAGTGGCATCGCTGGTGCCCGTGGTGGATGGGGTGGGCATAGGCGACACGGTGATGAAGGAGTGTCTCATCGCCTCGTGTTCCCATCTCTGTTCCCGTCGCCCGGCTAACACCGCATTGCAGCTCCCTCACCAAAAGACCTCGGCACCGGTACAAGAACTGGCGATTCCATTCGAAAACACGATCATGAACATCATACAAGCACTCCATCAATTCAAGCAGAATATCTTATATCTCCATCGGCAGAGTTCACTTCATGCTGTGTCTCATACGAACTTCCGCAGCACGCCAACTGCTCCATGCACTACTTGTTCAACTCTTCGGACCTCTTCTTGAGCTCTTCCCGACTCTAAATGCTCAATCAACTACCGCGTCATCAAAGCTGATCTAGGTCTTACCAGTGGCGCGTCCAACGTGTTCAGTACGTCCTGGCTGGGAACATGAGGCCCCCGAGCATGATGGGCTTGTACTGCCGGATTGCCGGCCAGGCCGGCGCCGGAGTCGACGAGATCCGCGGGGTTGTTGGACTTCTGTAGATCAAGCGTCGATCACTTACGCTGACGAGTCTCGAAGACGGACGTCACTGACCGCTGGGTGAGGTAAAATATTGAAACGCTGTTCGGGATTTGTGTTGGATGCTTGAGACATGATGGGATAGTTGCAAGTGAAGGGTCCCCTAATCAGCCTTAAATAGTCTTTGGGGGTGCTGCGCCTTCAACTGACGTCATTTCTCTCCACGGTGCGGTTTGTACAAAACTTGGCATTGTAAAAGGAACAAGGAGAGAAGAACAAGGAAACAATACGAATAGCTGTTAATAAACCAAGTTGGGATAGACAGTTGGATACACTGGCGACATGATGACCGCAGACATGGGCAGGTAAAACGACGTGTTCACTTTGACAGCATCATCTGTTTCGAGAAGCTGAGCAAGATAGTCACTGAATCGGAATGCTGGACATGGCGCCCTTCTCACCTTGACAAATTCTAAGAGATCGGGTGAGTGACTGATTAGGACTAAGTAAAGAGACCATGGCACTGACCATCGTAATTGATCTGGCCATCACCATCCACATCCGCCTCGCGGATCATTTCCTCGACCTCGGTCTCGGTCAATTTCTCGCCTACAGCTCACAATGAGCGAACGACACTGAAACCATAGTTCAGAAATTGTCCTCACCCAAGTTAGTCATCACATGTCGCAGCTCGGCTGCACTGATGAATCCGTTGCCGTCCTTGTCAAAGACCTTGAATGCCTCCCTGATTTCTTCTTCGCTGTCCGTGTCGCGCATCTTGCGCGCCATCATGGTCAGGAACTCGGGAAAGTCGATGGTTCCGTTTCCGTCCGCATCTACTTCGTTGATCATGTCCTGTAGTTCGGCTTCTGTGGGGTTCTGTCCCAGCGAGCGCATCACCGTGCCCAGCTCTTTGGTGGTGATCGTGCCATCACCGTCTATGTCGACGAAATAAGTCAGACTTTAGATCATAGGTATCTAGTTTTGACCTTTGTCGAAAAGAGAAAACGCTTCCTTGAATTCTGTACATGTCCCGTAAGCAGCGAACACAAGCCTGCACAGGATGCGACTCACCAGAGATTTGTTCTGTGTGTCAAGTAGATAAGCTCGCGAACGGGTCTGGAATCCATGCAGGTAGAAACTGACCTTCAGACTGAAATCGGCCGAGACGCCCTGTCAACGACGATCACCACGTGATGTTCTAGAAGGACGCACCAGCTGATCCGCCATTTTCTAGAAACAACGTCAAATTATGTTAGGTGGAGTGTCCGATGGAACTGGCAATGGTGGCAGTTGGGGGTCAAGGTGCAGGTGCCGATGGAGGAGAGCCAAAGTCAAGCGAGCTTGTAAAGCCTGAGCCTATTTGATCTCGGCAATCGCCATGTCTATATCAGGTAGCCTGCCCAGCCCCAAACCCAGGGCAGCCCACCGCTTTCATAGCGACGGGAAAGGGCACGGGCGCGGTCAGAGTTCCGTGCCCACTTGCTTATTATACACTCTGTAGTTCATCCCGCAACAAGGCAAAGGGCCCTGCAGCCCTGTGTTGCATGTGGTTTGGTAGCCGAGTTGCTCCCCAGGGACGTCACCAGGCCCCGCCCCTAGGAAGAAGCATCCGGTTCTAGATGAAACCATCAGGTGGCAGTTGCACGCATTGATGGACGTCGGTTTTCCATCCTCCAACCCACTGCCACATCTGTCTCTCTCGTCGCTCGCCAGTTCGGGCCTCGTCTTTAGAGGTTTCTTTCAAAGAGACGACACACAAAGAGTCTACTCTTGATGTGATTTCGAATGCTCTACGGTGCGTGTGCTTACATATCCACACTTCACTGCATCTCCGTTCTTGGAACAATCGATGTTCGCGGTGTATTACTATGCCCCCCTCTCTTTTATGTCCTTACTATCGCAACGAGCACCAGTTCCCTACTCCTGAGATTTCGGAAATTACCAAACTAGCGTTCCCTGTCCCAGCATAGCGTTTGCTGGATAAGTGTGGGGGGCGCAACTGCCTCATGTAGACCTTCAGTAAGATTTCATCATCCTAGTCACCTTCGTTGCTAGCTTTGCGTTATCTCGGGCTGCAGTAAGTTTGCCGGTTTGTTATGAATCCACTTCTCAAACAAGGTGAACGGAATCCACGTTCGAGATAATGCCTACATGCCCGCGAACGCGAACAAGGGATGCATATTCCCAGCAAGTAAGTTGTGCCGTTCCGTTCACCCAGATCAGGTTATTTATGCGCAAATATCTGACCTTTCCATTTGTGTCTAATCCCAGTTGAACCTTTATAGCGGCGTTGACTGCCCCTTCCCCGCATCCCAAATGAGCTATCGTACTTCTTATTTGCTGTAGGGGTGTGCTTCTTCGCACTGCCATGTCATTCTTCATGGCCGAAACCAAGAACACCAATCTTGGAACGATCGTCGTTTTGTCTAAATGAAGAATACTGTCGACTCCCAATCGACTTCACGTTATACTCCTGGTTGGTTATACGTATGCACCACCGACGTGCGGTGGTCAGACGCGATCGTGATAAGCAAGTAGGCTTACCGCTTTCAAACGTCCGGCTCATGCGGAACAGCGCCCGCCTTTCATTGCGAGCCGGAGATATTGTCACGAGAAATATATTAACGGACCCCCTTTCAGTTCCCATCTGACGGACAACGTGTTCAACGGTATGAACTTATCTGGTGGCGTACCCCATGTCGCTGTTCACTCCGGGTGAAGCAACTGCATAGCAATGCGACGAGCATGTGAAATTCAAGATTCCTGCCAAAGTTTCCAACTCGAGGAGCAACCTATTTCGAGGTTGCCAGGTATAAATCCAGGTCGGCGGGTGCTTCCGTCTGGTCAGTCCTGTCCAGACAAGTCTCAAGTAGCCACCCGAACCAAAGCGTCCCTCCCATCCTTGTTCTTCCATCGTCCCGTGTGTATCTCTCTCACCGACGCGACATGCAGCAGTCGCTGACTCGGTTTTTTTTCCTAGTCTAACTATGATCGTCACTCGCACGTCTCACCCGGTCCAGCCCCGTGTGAGGCAAGTCGGTTTCGAGACTGCCGTTACGGCCGTCATCTTTGCACAAAAGCTCAAGCTCGCCGTTGCGCGGACGCACTCGCAATCAGGCAAATTGGCTGCGCGTTCGCGCGCTGCATCCGTGTCGGGTAGGGTGGCCACGGGTCACGCCGTCGCGCAGTGACCGCGGATGGTATTGTGTTAACGTGAAGGGTTGGGAAGAGATGTCGAAATGAAGTGAAGGCTGCGGACTGGTCTTTTTTTCTTGATGGATGAGCGTGTGCATGTGTATGAAATTCCGTTGTATGTGACATCATGTTCTCCCAAACGGTCTCTTCTATGTAGAACATGATTTTTGTGCGTGTTCGTGAAGCGAACGGGTTGGAAAATGGCAAATGGAAATGCAGCGATAAGGCTTCCCATACGAACACAATCTGCATGATCGGGGTCGAGGCCGGGGTTGAATCTGACAGTGGATGCCCCAAGTAAGTGCTCCTATATGGAGCAAGAATTGACGTCCGTCGACCAGTAGACATCGTTCTGGGTGGTAAGACGATCACCAGCCGAGGGGTGACCTAGTAACAAATTCGAGGGGAAGAATAGGAGATACGGAATTGGGTGCACAGATACCCTGGCCAAGGACACACCTTCATTGATGGGTGTTGGGAGAGGCAGAAAAGTTTGGGCCGCGCATGAATATCGAGTTCAAAAATCAGAAGCCGGAAAGGTGTATCGAGGAATTGCGAGCAAGCTTGGGGTATTTCGTACGGTAAGACCATTCCAATTCTTCATGAGAATAAAAGTATGTAACTGCCATTCGGACGACGCGAACGCTATGAATGAGCAAACTATAGCGGGTGTCACCACGTAGCGTTTCGCCCGTCATACCTAATCCCACTCATCATCGTCCTCATCCTCGTCATCGCTGTCGCCAAGCTTCTTGCTTCTTTGCAACAGCGCCGCTGCGAGGGCTGCGGTCAGGTCACCACCACCACCCGTGCCGTTGCTATTGCTGGATTCCCCCGCTGAAGGTGGAGGTGGAGGCGGTGGGGTCGATGACGGACCTGGTGCCCTGCGCAAATTGGCGACGCTCTGTCCACGGATCGATGCCAACAGGTCAGTACGCCCAGGCTGTGGGGGTGGCATAGGCGCGGCCGCTACAGTTGGAGGCGGTGGCGGGGGTGGCGGAGGTGATGGAGAGCCTTCTTGAGCTGTTGGGGGAGGGGGTGATGCGTCGGCTCTAGATACCGATGGAGGCGGGGGCGGAGGAGGTGGTGGCGGTGGTGGTGGCGGGGGTGGAGAAGAGTCCAGGGGTGGCGTACCA
>JBBPOF010000750.1:0-17313 GCA_038091315.1 Porphyrellus cyaneotinctus | reverse complement strand
CAGAGAATGATTTCCGCCACTGATAGCTGCGGACAGCACTGTCTTTTATACTCTGATCACCGGGAGAAAAAGAATTGACCCAGGCCACGGGGTCCTATCACCTGTCTTGCTTTGGGAGCCACTGATATCCTATTGAGAGAGCGTAGATTTTGTCCGCTGACGACACCCCAATATGAGATAATCGACCTGTCCTCCACCATTTGTAAGTACTTACTGCTTGTTCACCACGAAAGAGTTTCTCGCTAGAGGAAGTGTGACACTCGGCTATGCGCATGTGCCAGCAAGATTGTCAAGTCCGAATCGGTCATTGTGGTCTCGAATATGAGATCCTATGACTCAGGTAGAGGAACGAATTTCAGTTCTCGACGATAATCGCAATTCCTATACCGTATGAGATTCATATAAATTCTAGAGCTACAAGACACTCGGAAGTTACAAGACACTATCTAAGCAAAATTTTCTATTTGCTGTATCGCTCCAAGTTGTGGAAGGTGGTCCTCGTCGAAGACACTCATGTGCACCCTATTTTCGTGTTTCCTCAAATTGATGACTAGCCGAGGTGCAAAACAAAATGGAAGGAAGTTCTGCAATGCAAATGATATGGCCACGTAGACAGTCTGTGTTGTCGGTTGGGAATACACATGTGAGCGTCAGGATTGTCAGTGAAGCTTTGTATCATGACTCACTGGCTCAGTGGTCTCATAGTTTCCCAAGACCAAAGCGGTTGCCACAACGTTGCTGAGAGAATGATATTCGATTCGTCGAGCGACCGATTAGAAAAGGAAGACATACATTGCAAAATAGATTGTGTTATCCAGGATCAAGATTTGCACAAGGTCGCCTACTTTCCTTTTCTCATGGGAACGCCAGAACCCCCAAATATCGGCAACGAGATAACCGAACGCGAGAACAAACAGTAAGACCTCGAAAGCTAATGTGGGGAATTGGGCAGATATTAAGATGTTCGACCTCGGTATATTGGCGCCGCAAATGTGGATGTGTGAAATAACGTGTTCAGAGGCTAGATTACAAAGCAGCCTGAACAATTGCTACTTGTTTCTGCGAATAGCACTTACAAGTCAGATGACTGCCCGGACCTATCGCGAGTAGCAACATGGAGATTGAAGAGGCAGTTTTTGCAATAAAGGCGGTCACCATGATAATCAGAACCCATTTTTGCGAGCTCAAAAAGCCGCTTGGGGACTTGCTCAATGCGTGTATCCTTTGCATCAAGATTACTATGTACACGACGTCAGACCATAGCGCCAACAGAGAACACGGATTGAACAACGTACTATCCGTCGCGAATCGAAAGACGTATGGACCCCACGTACGGATTTGGTACATTGCGAGACCTGATAATTTGACAGTCCAGCTGAATTACAGAGAAAACGAGCTAGCCCACATCTGGAACAGCAAGACAGAGAGCGAGAGAATAGAATAGTTAGATCCTGCTTCAGGCCGCACTAGGGAGCCATCTCACTGCTGCAGGTCGGATCCAATCAGATGTACCAAAGTTGTATAGATGAAAAACCCACATTTGAACTCCAGCTCACGTTACCCATAACTATGTCTGTCAGCAGCAGACGAGTAAGCGGTGCAAGATTGCTCACATAAGATGTTATTCCTGTAATCCGGTTAACTCGAGCAAATCTATCATCAGCATTGGAGACGCACACTATCAGGAAAGGACCCAGGTACCGCACGATCGCGTACAGTAATGTGACTAGATTCCATTTTCTGGCCTTCGAAACATCAGCCGATAAAGGATAATGCGAAAACTTCACTCACCCAGATAATATCAACCTAGGCTCTGTATCAGTATTTTTAAAATATTCTGGGAACAGAGAAATCCCACCTCACTCCCGAATGCGAGTACTGTGGCATACGGCAAAACAGACCAATCAGCCACAAAGATGATGGGTGATATTCCGAACCTACGGTAATCATAAAGTAATGCAGAACCAGCTGCGACTGATCGACGATAGATTTAGTGCCTCGGAAGATGAAAGACACGAAGGATAGCCAACCTTGACACAGTGCAATTTGTCGGAGGTATAAAACAGTGCTGGAAAACATTATTGAGAGACTGTCTGGACACAAGGGGGCCAGTCATATGATTTTATATCTCTCCCGTTCATTGACAAGCAGTACACGCCTCCCAAGATGACATATTTTCTGTACCTCAACTCCACGTTCTTCCACTAAGGAGGACGTGCGAACAGAACGAAATTGAAATTAGTCCACGTTCTGCAGACAAAGGCACAGGTTGTTCTCAGCCCAGCAACTCCCAGGATAGACGCCAGGGGGAGGTGTAACACGGATGAAGTAATAGCTGCCAGTGGGTGTAAACAACCTTCGCCGGGAGCTAGAACCATCGAAATAGGGAGTGAGAAGAACTCATACGAGCTCGTTAGCAGTACGCGTGAATCCGGACCGACAAGAACTTCATCTTGCGCGTGCTGTAGTAAGCATTGGTTTTTCGTCCACGACGTGTAACGGGTTTTGAGCTGTCAAACGTTGGAACGGGTGATGCCAGTGGCGCGATTACTTGGCAGCAACGTTCTATGTACGTGGCTGTGCCACTTAGATAAACAAACAAGCAAAAAGTTAGTGTGGGCGCTAACAACCAATTGATAAGAGACGATTGAACACGGAGTGCCGAGCGCCAGAACGGAAGTGATCGCGCTGGCACCAGTGTCAGCCTGGCCTCGTGCACACCACGAGGTACCGTCAAAATACCTTCATCGGGCACTGTCATTATTAATTCTGTCCGCAGCTTACTTCAACATACTAAATCTTAGTGGGGCCTCGCAGTGGAAGGCAAGACTGTAGAATATCCCGCCAAGCCGTCCGCCGATGTAGGAGGGATTTCCTCTTGGTAGAGCTGGAACGAATATCATTGGTCGCTGGTCGAAGTGGCCCCGGAGCCGAGGGTCGATGTTTCTGGCGATAGCAGCAGACCGCCCATGTACGAGTGTTCGATTTCATCAAATTCATGATCCATCTCGAGCACATATCAGGTGACTATGTGTATATACCGAGACAACCGTTTTTCCTATAGGTGAGAATCCTGGGATTTCGTACCACGGTTTTTTGAGCGTGGCACGATGGTAATCAAGATATATATTTGGCGTGTTCTGGAATGGTCATGTCAAGCTAAATTCACCATGATAAACATAGGTTTGGAATCCTGGTCGACGTCTTTCGACGATGGTCAAGAATAAACCCACTGCATCGGTCAGTTATCAGTGGAATTCGCAGAAGGGTCCCCACAGTTCTCCAGACTAGGAAATGAGAATGTGCCTCCGACCAACGGAATTAACTCAGCTGATGATGGTTCACTAATCATGGGCGGCCAGGGGTTGTGACTGAGGAAGAACGCGGGCTCCCGGTCCCCGCCTGGGCACTTGGGCCGAAGATCGCAATCAGAATAACGTCCCAAGCGATAGGGCCAGATAACCAGGTCCGTCCGTCTACCGTATAAAGATCGATGCGTACACCCAACCTTCTTTCTCTCCAAGATATCTACGCTCACCGCCCTCACACCAAAACCACGGCTTTCCTGAACTAATATGGCACCTATTCTTCTGCCTGAAAGATACATTATCGCTGTCCCGAAAGAAAATAAAACATACTACATCGGGCCTCTTCCAGATGGCCCAGACACAATTGGCATCCTTCCCGGGGATATCGATCCTCCAATCGTACGATTCACTTGTTTATATCGTCTTATGCTGATTGTTTCTGCAGTTTACATTCGCCAACGTCTGGGAGGACGACCTGTATACCTTGTCGATCGACGGGAAATGTGTGGGCGAAAAGGGGAACGGCGAGATTTGTCTTGAAGATCCAGAGGTCGGCAGCCCCAAGCAGTGGAAGATCGTTGATTCGGGGGCAACATTCGAGTCAGTCATCTTTCTCAGCCTGGGGACAATGATTCTGACAATCTGCAGGATTAAAGGCAGCGAAGGGACTTGTTGGGCCCCTATGTCGTTAACCCGGAATTTGGTCAGCATGGCCACTACATCGGAATGCGATCACTGACTAAAGCTCTGCTTTTCTGCGCTGTAGGATTATATTCCTATCGCGAGCCTAGCATCCACATGCCTCTACTGTCCAGGTGGGGGGTGCAAGTGCTCGGCGACGAGCGCGTGTGTGCATCAGGCCGACGGTTGCCCAGGTTGCAAGGACGCCACAGGACTTCAACCGCTTCCATGTGTCTCGCCGGATGGTGGCTGCAGTGGATGCCCTCCACTTTGTATGAGAGTCCTGATCATACCAGCTCAGTAGCTAGTAGCAATTACTACTCCGTGTCTTTGAAGCAGTACTTTGAGTGTACTATCAAAAAGTTTGTCGAGCGATGTTGGTGTGCCAGATCTGGGTGAGACAACCTGAAGTTGAGTACAGACTGGCGTTATGCTTGTAGAGACGAAGTGCCACGAGCGAGGTGAACACATGTTACATAACAGCCCTTCGAAGGGGGATGTTACAAAGTGGGTTCAGGCACGTAGCGCAGCCGGGAGGGGACAGCGTTTGAGCCTAAAGATCCGAATATATGTAGGCCACCTCAGGTGGGTTGGCGCCAACGATGTATAGTAAGCCTTCTAGTCAGGCCGCAACAAGGCTGGAACGGAAATGTTCACCGAAATGGATAAGCTTGTCGTGATAGGGTCAGCATTGCCTAATACTATCGACGGAATGGAGTTCTGGAACGGCAAGGTGTTCCCAATGACGGGATTACCAACCTGATAATGGTCCAGTACCACACTACATGGCTGGGGTCTGGCCTTCATTCCGGGACATATCAGCTTAGTGAAACAAGGGGTGAGGGCGCTTATCAGATAATCATGAAAGGCGGCTTCCTGCGCAATGGGGATTGATAACGAGCAAGCTAAGGGTGTTGTCGCGTACCGGATTTTCTCCGAGATGTCTGCCGTCTTCATCCACCCGGTGTGGATCCAACGCGGCGCTGCTGCGTCGCTTCTACCACAAGTCCGCAAGGTCTATATAGTGGGCGTGATCCCTGACCACGTTACAGTCTGAGTTTGATTTTCCCAAGAGCCCTTCTCGTTTCCCCCGACGTGCGAGCGTTCGGAGAGTCGATCAGCTGCAGCTGTGTGAGATGGCGGGAAAGGCTGAAAAACGACCACTGACCTGACTCCTGAGTACATACCTTTTATACAGAATCCTGGCGGCGACGTGCTTCACCCTGTGCACTTATTCCATACCATTCACATGAATTATGCAGTAAATCGGATGCACCAAGCTCAGGGGTTACCGTGACCAAGAATAGTAGAAAGCATTCTGCACAGCGACTCTGACTCCCATAGATTCCAGCAATTGTGCGGCGGTGTACTGTGCCAAACCGCCTTATAGTGGCACGATCCACTAGTAAGTAGTCACGGTAGGAGAAGGAGGAACCCAGAACGTACCGGCGTGCCGGATTTCGAACCACTACCTCCGAACCTCTCCGAGTCGTGAGAACTTGATGTCTTTTCGCGAGTTCCCCATGCGCACTTGGATCATTCAAGTTCTTATGCACAAGGTTTTGGACGACGAGTTTGAACGAACAATTGACTTCATTGCAACAACAGATAGTAATAACATAGCATGGAGGAAAACGTTACAGGTCCAGAGGGCGAGGAAAAAATAATACACATGCACGTCGATGATCTTTCGACTTCTCCCTTACTTTCCTTTTATTCTTCCGTGTCTTACAACTTGATGCCGAGGTTGATGTGTACAGCCTTGACAGCGGTGTAGCTAATGTAACGCGCCTCAGTGCACTGACACACGCCAGACGGAAGAAAGGACGTACTTGTGCAATGCATATTCACCCAACTCCCTCCCAATACCGCTCTGCTTGAACCCACCAAACGGCACGCTCGAACTCAACTGATTCACACAGTTGACCCACGCCGTACCCGCCTTGAGTCGATGAGCGGTCGTGATTGCCCGGTTCAAGTTTTGCGTGAACACTGCCGCGGCAAGACCGTAGACGGTGTCGTTTGCCTGTCGGATTACATCCTCCACATCTTTGAATTTGATAACAACACCGACGGGGCCAAAGATTTCTTCTTTGACGATCTTCATGTCCGGGGAAGTGTTGGTGAAAATGGTGGGCGAGATGAAGTAGCCTTCGCTGCCATGACGTTCACCGCCGATCTCGACTTTCGCACCATCATCCTTGCCGGACTTGATGTAACCCATGATACGCTATAAATACATACGTGAGATACTCAAATGAAATGCGAAGTGCGCCGTAAAGGGGACTGACGTTGAATTGTATCTCAGAGACTTGGGGACCCTGGAAGGTCAAAGGGTCAAAAGGATCCCCCACCTTAAGTGACCGAGCTTTTTCCGTGAAACGCTTGAGGAACTCGTCGTAGATGCCCTCCTGCACGAAGATACGCGATCCAGCACAGCATGTCTGACCGTGGTTCCAGCTGGAGATGAGTCAGTACTACCCCAATTCGTTTATGAAATCATGGACGAACAAGATGCCAAAAGCTGCCCAGTTTACGGCCTGCTCCAAATCAGCATCGTCGAAGATGATGTTAGGGCTTTTTCCACCCAGTTCCAAGGTCACGTTCTTCAGGTTACTCTCGGAGGATGCTTTCAAGATCTTGCGACCAACGAGTGTCGAGCCAGTGAAGGCAACTTTCTCGATCTTCATGTGATGACTGATGGCATTGCCAACAGTATCACCGTAGCCGACGAGAATGTTGACAACACCAGGAGGGAAACCGGCCTCGTTTATGAGGTGGGCTACGCGGAGTGCAGTCAGTGGAGTGAACTCAGAGGGCTTGAGAACGATCGTATTTCCTGTTGCCAACGCAGGTCCGAGTTTCCAGGCCAACATGAGCACTGCGCAAAGTCGTCAGTTCAAGATATTACAATAGTATCTCGCTCACAAGGGAAGTTCCATGGAATGATTTGACCAACGACGCCGATAGGCTCGTGACGAGAATATGTGAGTTTGGCTTCGGTTGTCTGTCAGTTCAGTGAGGACGCCATAGACCAGAGCGTTCATTAGGAAGCCATACCTCTTGTACCTGACCGGTGATCTTGTCTGCCCAACCGGCGTAGTAGCGAATACAGTCGATAGAGCCAGCTACGTCGGCTCTTCTGGCCCAATTGAATGTTTTTCCTGAGGAACGTCCGCTGATTTAGTATGATAAACTTGATAGATATTGTGCTGGTTTACTGTACCGTTGTCGAGTGCTTCGAGAGCAGCAAGCTCATCTGCGTTATCCTCCAATAACTTGGCAAACTTTCCGAGGAGAATGCTGCGTTGCGAACCCGGGGCATTCAAACCCCAGACCGTATCAAACGCCTTTTGTGCGGCATCGACGGCAGTGTCGACGTCTTTTGCGGTTGCTTCCGAAACGGCAGTGATTACCTTTCCATTCGCTGATGATCATGGCTGATCAGCGAGGCTCCAAGATAGGGGTGACGTACTACTCACTTGGGTTGATAACGCTACGGAGAAGGTTTGTCGAATGTCAGCGGATAAACTGCAAGGCTCTCGATAAATCTTACTTGATGGTCTTATTATCAGAGCCATCGATGAATTGGCCATTGATGAAGACGCCGGTGGCGAAGGAGACCTTGCCCTTGTGGGAGAGGGTTTCGAACTCGTGGGTGAAGTGAGTGGGCATGGTGGATGTCGATGAGTAAAGCGAACATGGATGGATGAGGGTATATATAGCGCCGTGTCTGTCACACTAGGCCGCAACTACTCCATTCGTTCGCGAACTGAGAGTGGTGTGACGTTCGATTGATCAGGTGCCAGTGGAGTCGTACTGATTTGTCGCTTATAATTATCCACTGAGCGTACATAATGCGTTCGCATATTTCATTCAGACACCTTCAAAACCATATCACGCATGATTTCCGGAGCCTCGGGACCCACTTACATCCTTCAAGCTTCAACCGTGCATATGTCGAACCTGATAGCCCTCCTCGAGTGCTTGTCTCCACATATGTAGGCTTGTCTTCGTTTTCTGGCAGCATATTCAGATATGATGCTGCATGGCTTCACTCTCATTTTCCGATCTGTGATGACAAGCGCCACAGCAGAGATCGTAACAACTCGGGGATACAGAGGGATACCTGCATCAATGAAACGCCTTCTTTTCTTGGCCCGCTCAACGCTTTTCTCACCAGAGTCCCACGTTCACGTCCGCCATGCCGTCACAAGTACTGTAACTTGGACATAAAGAGGGCAGTACAGGTTAGCATGAAGGTTTCCGGCGGCGTCAAGCCCCAAGTTGAGACTGAATTGGTGTCACATTAGTTTGTTCCGATCATGATTCTGAAAGCCTTTCACTGTGCAGTTGGTATGGGCCCAGGTTCTCTTCTTGGGCGAAAAATGTTCGATCTTCCACGCCCGATGCCCAGTGAGAGACGATCTTATTAGCCCTGGGGTCTGTTTTGATAGCCTGTGTAGGCGGTATTATTATCCATGCAAATAGGATCCGGAGCGGCGGAATGGCCAGAGAGAGATTGCGCCTGCAAACGAGACAAAAAGCAGAAAACAAACGCAGGGCCTTGCTGGGAATCGAACCCAGGCCACTTGCAGTTATGATCGCCCAAAGCAAGTATCGTACCTCTAGACTACAAGGCCAACTGCCTAGCAAGTCCGAATGATGCAGTTGATGTTTCGACTTTGAAGCGGAGAAAAGCATCCGGGCGAGTTCGATCCGCTGAACCTCCGATGGCGTGATAACGGCCGACCATCCACCGCTTTTCACTCGACGAGCCCGGGCCGACGTGGACATTCGAGCATGACAACACAAAGAATATATGTTGCGCGACATAACTAGCATCCTTTCACTAGCTAACAGGACGATCTCATATGCGCCAAGGTTAGTCCGGTGGCCGATTTGCGTCGGCCACGGGGTGTCATTATAATACGCGGCCGGTCATTGAATATTGATCAAAGAGAATACATAAGTAGTGCTATGTCCCTCCAGTGCTTCTCCCACTCAGTGGATAACTCAATTCATGACGGCTTCCGGGATCCAAAGCTGATTTAGGTTGTTCTGTGAGCACCAAGGCATATGAGTACTGTTTATCATACGATGCAAAGACACTTACAATGTGAGGGTCAACTGAGATCTGCGTGTGGTCATTAGAATTGGTCAGATATGCGAGCGTAACATATTGAACATGAACTGGTTTACAATCTGAACTTGAAGGGTGCGGTGTTTACATCCTACCTTGCTGGGTAAGTGGACAACATACACAGAACCACATGAATACTGACGCGTATCAATCTCCCCTGTATTCAATTGGCCGGGTCGTGTCCCTGCCACCGGGGTTTAAAACATTGCGGAGTTCGATGGTCAGGAAAACACTGTTGTCGTTGACGGCGGTGCTCGCAATATTGTGAGTACGGTTTGTCAAAGAAGCATGAGACTGCGAATCAGTCATTGAACCATTGGATCCGCTTAGCGGTTGCGCAACAACCGGGCCGGCTCCGGCTTGTGGACCCGTGAGCTGTGTTTCAGCAAGGGTGCGGGCGCTGGGTTGAGTCGCTGTACTGCTAGACACTACTGCATTGTATTAGCAATCAGTCGGACGCGAACAATACTGGTGCTAAGAAACGTACCAGGGTGGGTTTCCAGTGCATGAAGGAGTTTACGGAGATGTTCGACATGTGGCTGAGGGTTAAACCCGCACCCACCCTGGGATTGTCCAATGACACTTCTGCCGGCCAGATAGGACAAAGGGACAATATCATTGAGGTTGCGCAGGGTGATGATGCCGTCTGCACTGCCGACGACAAGAAAGTTGTTGTCCGACGAAAGTGCCATTGATTCGAGTCTTACTTGGCCATGATCGAAGATAGGCCCGATCCGCTCACGCGTGGAGGTGTCCCAGAACGTGAGAGACATGCCAACGAAGGAAGCAATAAATCTGCCGTTGCGAGGCAAGGCGATAGCCGTGAGGGAACCCGGTGGGATGTTGGCGGGACTCACTGTCCATTCAGAGAGGGTGGTGCTGGTGTCGACGTCAACTTGCGTAAGTGTGTAGTGGGACAGGAGGAAGACGCGCCGGGAATCACTCGACCAAGCAATGGGGATGGTTGAGCATAACTCCCGAGGGGTTGAGGTGGTCCTACCAACTAGCTGGCCCGTTTGCGCATCGAAAATTCGCAATGTGCCAGGTTGGAACTGAGTGGTGGCAATGCGATTACCATCCGGGGAGAATTTCACCGACGTTAGAGAGCCGGTGTGCGGGAGTGTATGGATACGTTTTGCCTGGCCAGTGGGGCTTGAAATGTCCCAGATAATGGCGTTCTTGTCCCGTGACCCCGTCGCGAATATCTTCGAGTCAGGCGATACGTCGATTCCTTGCACCAAGTTTGTATGTTCTTCCACCGTTCCGGCACTCCGACGGGTCTTCCTGTTCCAAACAGTGACCACTCGCATTCCAGCACTGATAATCCAGTCTCCATTAGGAGTATAAGCCATTGCCTCGATAGCACTGCTTGCTGTGAGTCGCATGTCTTTGGCCTCTGTCGCGGTTCCATCCTCTCGAATGTGCCAGTGTCGGATTTCCCCGTCCTCACCACCACTCAGAAAACTCCTGCTATCCTCCAAGAAAGCAAGGGTGCGAATATATTTCCGCCCATCAACCTCAATCCTTGTTGCGTTGTCTAAGTGGATGATGAGCATCAACCCAGCTCGCGAGCTTCACTCACTCATTATGGTCGGCTCTGTTTGTGGTCCACGACGGCGGTGATACGAGGGCAAAGGCAAGAGCAGCCAGTGTGCACTCTTGTCCTTATCGACATGAATCTGTTCTCACGATTGTTGATCTTGCTTGTATGGACAAGAGTAGGGACCGCATTCAGGATTTGTACTACCCGCCAACTATCTTGCAGCGACTCAAATGATAAAAACGAGGGACAAAAATACTACTCTGCAAGTTGACTCAGGTTCTTTGCAGTAAGTCCAGATAGCTCAGGCTGGATGGAGTATCACGATGCCTCGGACCTGAAAGTCTATCGTCGTTTTTGATTGTGAAAGAGATAGGACAGATCGCTTCTCATCTATCTATTGGTGAAAGCCGTCTGGCTAAGCATCCATCCGTGCGATCTTTATTTCCGTTGCACTTTTTCCAGGACTTTTCTTGTTGCAGGGCAAACCTAACTAACCCGTATGTCGTTTTGCAGTTGAGCGTCCGTGCAACTTGACGATGCTAACTCTGCGCTCTATTCACGTTCGAAATCTTGGCAGGTAGCCGATCCCCAATTGAACCTGACAATCATCAAGGTAGATTTTACTCTTACAGTGGTACGTGATCATATCCCTGTTGAATATCTTGAGGGTGCCATGTAGCCACGTACGTCCTTATCATGTACGGTTCTAAACGTGCGCTCTGAAAAGCCGCGGTGCCATAACTAGCATACGCCAAACATAATACGCGGTCACCGACAAATCACAGCTAGAGAGAATGCATAAGTAGTGCCGTCTCCTTCGCTCAGCGAGGAAGTCAGCTTCTTATCGGCGCTTCTCCCACCATATGTATGGCTCAATTCGTGACGGTTTCCAAGATCCAACGCTGATTTGGGTTGTTCTGTGTTCACCAGGCAACTCAGTACCGACAATGATCACACGGTGTAACAACGCTTACATTACGAGGGACAACTGAGACCTATATGTGATTGCGAACAACGATTAGCTACAAGCAGAACTGTTGGACATGGACCAGCTTACGTTTTGACGATTGAGCTGGATAGCTGTGGTGTTTACAGCGTTTAGGATCCTACCTTGGCGGGTAAGCGGATAGTATACACGAAAACGTACGAACGCTGACGCGTATGAATCCCCCCTGGATTCAAATGTCCAAGTCGTGCCCCTCTGACCGGCGACTAATACATTGCGGAGCCCGACTGTCAGGAATACTCCTGTGTTGTCATTGGCGGTAGCGCTCGCGAGATTGTAAGCACCGTTTGTAAAAGAAACATGCCACTGCAAATCAGTCGTTTACCCACGCCAGTCCGGGGAAAGGGAGTGACAACGAACTATTTGAGAATCATTGGCTTGGTTCAGTTGTTGCACGTTAACCGTGCCAGCCCCTGCTTGTTGGCGCGTGAGGTATAGATTGCCAGTGTTGCTCTTTATTCGGTAAGTACTGTCGGTGATACGTTGCGGAGTAATGTATGCTTGATTGGGTTGGGCCACCATACTGCTAGACCCGGCTACTATGTGTTGAAAGTCAGTTGGATGCGAACAGTACCAGGTGCCAAGGAACGTACCTGGATGCGACTGCAGTGCATGAAGGACTATAGAGAGAGCATCGACATGCGGCTGAGGGTCAAACCCACACACAGTCTGGGGTTGTTGACCGACATTTCGATCGACGAGATAGGACGAGGGGATGACATTATTGAGATTGCGTAGGGTGATTGTGCCATTTTCGTTGCCGGTGGCGAGATAGTTGTTATCCGACGAAAGTGCCATTGATCTGAGTCTAACTTGGCCATGATCGAAGACAGGCCCAAACCGCTCGCGAGTGACGGTATCCCAGAATGTGAGAGACATCCCCATGAAGAAAACGATGAACCTGCCGTTGCGAGGCAGGACGATGGACGAGAAATTACCCCATGGGACGCCAGGAATTGTCCATTCCCAGTTGGAGGCGAATGTGCCAGTGTCGACGTGAACTTGCCTGATTGTGGTCAAGGATAAAGCGAAGATGCGCTGGGAGTCGCTCGACCAGGCGATAGGGTTTGATGACCATAAATATGGAGGGGTCGAAATGCTTCTGACCTGTTGACCTGTTTGCGCATTGAAAATCCGCAATTGCGATGTGTTGCCCCTCGTCGCGGTGGCGATGCGACTGCCATCTGGGGAGAATCGCACCGACGTCACGTGGCTGTCGTGCTTGGCTAGCACAATTCCACTTCGCTGTGGTGTCCCAATCGAACTTGAAATGTCCCAGATAATGACGCTCCCATCGTTTGAACCCGTCGCGAATCTCCTCGAGTCGGGCGACACGTCCACTGTTTCCACCCAATCCGTGTGCTCTTGTACCGTTCCGACACTTCGACTAGGACGGGTCCTCCTGTCCCAAACCGTGACCACCCGCAATCCAGTGCCTATAATCCAGTTGCCATTGGCTGAAAGAGCGATTGCCCTGACGGCACCGTTTGTTGTGAGTCGCAGATCTTCAACCTCCGTCATGGTTCCATCCTGTCGGATACACCATTGTCGAACCATCCCGTCCTCGCCCCCACTCAGGAATTGTCTGCTGTCCTCCAAGAAAGTGAGCGTATTAACACTTCTACGTCCTTCGACCTCGATCGTTATCGCGTTGTCTGACTGGGTGATTAGTCTTGATCTAACTCGCAACCTTCACTCACTCATTGCCATTTCACATCAGCTTTCACCTGTTCGCGGTCCACGATGGTGCGAGGCAAAGAGCAGTTGCACGCTCATGCATCTACACGTGCACTCTTATCAACACGAATCAGTTCTCACAACAGTTCCAATGGCCTCGTGCCTCCGTGTGCTTCATCTCGCTCCGCTTGACCTTATTTGGCCCATCAAGGTACTATCTCGCTGCGATTCAAATGGTAAAGAGTAAATTACTGCCCTAGGGCTCTCAATAGTTCAGATCGTTCAGGATGTTGCCTACGCCGACGTCCTTAATGGCTCTGGGACTGGGTCGGGGTACTGTGCTACCAATCATCATGGATGTACTGCAGACTTATTCGGTGGTTCGGCAGACCCGAGAAGAACAAGCGTGTCTCGGATTCATCTTGTCTCGGTGATTCTCTATCATTTAGGCGCTGTGGTAAGTATGTACATCGTTCATGAGGCTGAGAATACTTCTTCAATCCAGTTCTGCGGTCTATTATTTATTATTATTTATTAGTTTGTGTGTCCCGTCGCCTCCCTATGGCTGGTCTAACCAATATGCTTTGAATCTGGCAAAACAAGTGGTATTGGTATCAATTTCTTGGCCGTCTGTATCACACGGGGTTGATCCCGAATGTGCATCAAGGGCCCCGTCACGAAAACTCGAAATGGGAATATCCCGATAAGAAAACAAGCAACTGCAACTAGCACCGTCCATGGCTCTCCGGACGCACAAGTTCACTCCGATACCTGGTTAATCCTCCACTCGTCGTTGTATTGGACTGGGCAACCCACCCTAAGTACTGTACCATGATACCTACGAGCAGAGTCCCTGTTGGACACTAATCCAGTCTTGATCGCTGGAAGGAGCGTCCGTGCAAATCGGGGTTCCAGGACTTTGTCATGGAGAAACGCGCTACTTGTATGCCGTTTTGCTGTTGGGCGTCCGTCCGGATTTATGATGCCGACGCTAACTCTCTGCGCTCTATTCACGTGGGCGGCTGCCGATCGGACGACTGACGATCATGAAAGCACACTGCTAAATACCACTGTTATCCTTTCAGCGAGTACGCGAACAGGCTCGAGGGAACGAGCTTATCACTACCCTTGAAGTGACGGCGCCACGTACGCATGGTACCGATTATCCAACGGTTCTCCAGGCTGACATAACTTGCATCCTTAGTCCGCCGAGGCCGTGTCTTTTTCATTTTGATATCCTTTGACCTCCGGGTCATCGCTATTAGATAACGGCATCTCCATAAATACATTGCTAGAGATCAACCAAACTCCTCGATTGGCCTTATTCAATACGTATCCGACGCCCTGCAATCTGTTTCATAGCCGGGAGATCGTCGGGATCAACCCGCGACCAAACATTCCTCTTTCTCCCACTCAATCTCCTGCCTCAAAGCGCCCCTCAACACTAACTCGGGTGAATACACCTTAAATCCCTCTTGCGCCAACGGCCGCCAAATCGCCTTGTCTTCTTGACACGATACCACATATCGATTTGCCTTGCCTTTGAGAATACGCACGGTTGGCACCGAGGTTTGAACTTGGCCGCCTCCAGCAGCGATGACATTTTTGAGCAGCCTGGCGTCGACCGAGACTTTGGGGGTCACGTAAAACGTCATTTGCTTAAACAGGTTTGAACCGCCCTCGGGACCCTTTGCGCGCGCTATCGCATCCGCAAACTTGAATGCCCATTTTTGCTCTGCAGCTAGGTCGGACAAAAGATAATCCTTTTCAGCTGTAGTTGGACCGGTTTAGCAGCGAGAAATGATATAAACTAAAGCTCTGGACTCACGAAGGAGCTTGCTGCTTTTGGCACTTGCATTCGCCCATTCTTCGGTCAAAATGTACGGCGAGACAGCCATGGAACAGAGGAATTTTTCCGTCCGAACGATGCCTTTGGCGACGAGATGGGTACAGTCCAAAGGTTTCGTCGTCATCTGTACGCCCAGCTTTGCGAGACGCTGAGTTTGGCGTTAGCATTGTTGGCTCCATTTGGGAGGGTCAACGACTGACCTTAACAACATCGTCCAAAAGAGCGACACCAGTCGTCATCAATCGGACGGCGGCTAACTCTGTTCCTCGTGTGCGAGATCCCTTCTTTTCCGGGAGTTTGCCGTTCGTGGATGGATTGCCCACATCTTCGTCAGAGCATACAGCAGTTGACCCTTTCGCCTTGCCCTTGCCATTCTTCGGTGTCGGTTTTGCCTTGACCGATGATACCAAGATGACGTCCTCTACCTCTGCTTCCTCTTCCTCCTCCTCCTCCCCTCTCGCCAGTTTTCTTCTCTTGCTACTCCTGTCCTCCCTCTCTTCCTCCTCGTCCCCTCTCGCAGACACGACAGACTCCCCACCCATACTCCGCCTTCGCTTCACTTGTTTCTGTTCCTTTTCAAAGCTGACTACGTCCGGCATGATCTCCTCTCTCAACCGCGTAGTCGCCTTGTTTGCCGCACTTCGTCTCGGGCCGCCACGGCTCGTAGATGCCAGAGGTACTTCGACTACCACGGACGTCTCGACTTCCTCTTCGCCCACATCGTCATCCGCGCGGGTCTTGGTCATTGCTTTGGATGTACTAGCCTTGGGTTTGGTTTTGGCCTGGGGTGGAGGTTTCGCCTTGCCAAAGACAGTAATGGGAGCAGATATTCTCGCAAGAGAGGGTCTGCCACGTTTTTTCGTCGACGTCGACGCTTCCGCGGCGATGGCATGCATCGATCCAGACGCGAGTTGCTTCCGCTTAGTTCCCGAGGCCGCAATATCTGCTCCATTTTTCCTAGCTTTGCGATTATGATCATCCTCGCCTATGTCGTGCACTTCTTGCGATGAAAAGTATTCCTTGGGTACGGATGGCACAATGACAGATAATCGCTGCTTTGACGTGCGAGAGTTCTTCGTAGCAGGCGAGGTCGGCGACGGTGAACGCGTAGGTGACCGAGGGCGGATTGCGGCTTTCTTGGTCTCCTTCCTTTCGCCCGGTTTCTCTTTTCGCTTTTCCTTGGACGCAGCCGCACTATTGCGTGTCCGTTTTTCTACCTCCTCCCGTCGTTTGCCGGCCCCCTTCCCTGCCGCAGACTCTGCAGCCACCACCTGCACCTCCTCCTCGCTCTCCCCACCCAGCGCCGAGCCGGGCCTGGAAAGAGATTTAGATCTCGGCCTGGGCTTCATGCCAGATTTGACAGGCGTCGCTGATCCTGCACCTGTTGGCCTCCGAGGCGGCACGGAGGCCTCTGATTCATCCCCAGCATCTGAGCGCGGTTCTAGATCGGAATCGATGATCATCTTGTTTACTCGTTGTGGTGGTGGCTTGCGTGTCTCCGCAGGTGCTTGTTTCTCCACCTCATCGTCGGTCTGAACAGCGCCTTGTCTAAGTTTGGCGAGACGAGGAATTGATTTTGTAGGATGCGCTGACTCGGGGGCATCTTCCTCGTCCTCTGCTTCCTCAATCGACTGTGTTTGCTTCTTTGCTGTATCGCTCTTCCCCTTCCCTTTTTCCTTGACCTTTTGGTTCATGTCTCTGGGCCTCCCTCTCGGGTTACGCGCAGCAACCTCGACGTCCTTTGCGGTCGAAAAGACGTCCATAGACGACTGCTTCGATATCCTTGCACGCGAACCTAATGAATCCGCCCTCGCACGTTGTTTGCCATCCGCCGGGGTACGCCCCTTCCCGTCTGCGTCGTCATCCGCAGGAAGCTGGATGACATGATCGACAAACGCTCCCGTCACCGGCGTCGACATTGACCCGCGCTTCGCCCTTGCGGATGCTGGTGTCCTCTCTACTGACTCCGCACGCGAACGTGGCCGCTGTGACTCCATCAAGAGGTCGCCCTCTATCATTGACATTCCGTCCACTGTGGTGGCCTTCTCAAAAGGCTCGTGCGACGTGGATAAGCCGAGTGCTGCCCCACCCTCGTGCGTACGAGCG
>JBBPOF010000749.1:0-17353 GCA_038091315.1 Porphyrellus cyaneotinctus | reverse complement strand
CGATAGCCCATTGAAGCTCCGGGCTTGTCTGGTGACCTTGCGGCATGTCTGCATAGTGATTCTGAGCGCTAGATCATCGACAGGAACGAAAAAACACACCCAGGTTCTCGATGCCGGGGCACCAAAATTTGGAAAATTTGGAACCTTGTTTTTTCTTGATCGGTCACCACGGGCTGTATTCCCTGTGGTATTCCGAGTTGAATGGTGCTGTTTCCGGTGCGTTTTGGTGCGTTGTTGGGGCAGCGGGATCGATAGATGGGTAGAGGTGTTTTTTGTACATTTGTTCTCACGGGGACAAGTCACGTGAAAAATACAGTAGGGGATGCAAGATCAAGATTACGAACCATGGGTCAATCCCCCTAAGTTGTTTGCCAGCTTTTCTTCACACAGGGCATACATAAAGGGTCCCCCTCCGGATAGATTTTAGAGAATATGGAGTTGATCAGGTGAAACCCTTGACCTCAGGAAAGCCTTGGAAAATGTCTTTCCAGGGTGCTACAAAGAGCTCATGTAGGTATCTCGGACGGTTTTATCATATCGGGCAATGCTGGAGTAGCCATGACAAGCAGTGATGAGGATGAGGGGGTGAGGGGAAAGTGGTGGGGGAGGGTCAGAGAGCATTCCCCATCATTCTCTGTTACCCAAATCTTGGACAACAATGTATCACTATCACGGGTAATAGTCCAATAAAAGCTATCATTACAGATAGCCCTAAGAGCATGCAGATCATCATTATTATAACGGAACAAAAAAACACGAGCGAAGAATAAATGAGCTAAAGAGGGAGGTAAAACGCCTTCAAGGGACCAACACAAAACAAACTATACTTGGTTGAGTGGTTCATACCCCCTCCGACTCGAACCTCCCATCCTCAACCCAAGCGTTGCCAAGAGGCCTTTACCCCTCCCCCCGCTCGAATCGTGCTCATGGCCCACATCTCCTCGGTCCATATCTCTCCGCCGCTTGGCCTCTTCGAATCCTTCCAGCGGAACATCGTACACCTGCCCATATTCGACGCCAACCTCCTTCCCCATCGTCCAGAAATCGTTGCAGTTCTTCACAACGCCCAAATCGAACGGATTCCTCGCACGCGCACCCGACGACGCGAGCGCGAGCCCGTGCGCGGCTCTCCCCCGCGTAAATCGGTCGAGTCCAAGGAGGTTGAGCATGAAACCGCCGCAGGTTCCTGGGGCGGTCAGCATGGCGAGGAGGCTGCCGTGTCGGTGATTTTGCTTGTGTACCCCGCCTTCTGCTTCACTGTCCTCGTCGCTCCGCTCGGAGCCCGACCCGCTCTGGTGCTGGTGATGATGGTGGTGGCGATGTCCCATCTGAACGCCCGCACTACCGCCCCCTGCTGCCAGGGCCCCTCGACCGCCCATGAAACCATATCGTCCGAGGTTGGAAACTTCGAACGTCGTGAGTTGACGGGCAATCTGCCAGTATTGCGTTACGAGGAGTACGGACGTCCAGGTAAGTTGGAGGGTAGACCAAATTGCGATGACAAAAAGGAACGTGTCCTTGGATACTGTGGTGCACAAAAGGGATGAGCAGTCACCGGTAATCGGTTCATCTGAAGAACCAGTGGTGAAGACTGTGGTTGACTGTCATTAGGAAGATACATGGTAGATTGTGCTTGTGACTTGCATTCGTAGCTGAGGTAGTCGAACAAGGCAATGCCAATGACGAGAGTCGTCACAAACAGTAGGAATTGTCGGTGATTATTTGCGCCGACTATCAGAAAAGAAAACAGTCAGAAACCGGGTGCCCTAATGGTCAAGAGAACGAACCGCAATTCCACACCCATGGACAGTGACTGACGTCGGAGATTAGCAGAGGGTAGAGAGGGGGGAACAAACGCCTTACTGATCGCTTCTTGAGACACACCTGTCGCATACACGACAATGTTTCGATCGGAGAGGCTTCCTTGCCTGGACATTGCCTAATTAGCGCAGTCGACATAACACGAAATGCCACCCACCATGCACTGGATGCAGAAAGTTTGGCCATTAAGTCGCCCCTCCGAGGCCAAGTCCTCGATTATCTATGCCGATTCGTATCAGCACGATAGAGGAAATTAAAGGACATACAGATTTCAACTCTCCGTCGTTCGCTGGCCGGGGACATGTGCCCGGATCAAGAGTGATTGCTCGGAAAAAGTTGTATATGCACAGACCAAAAACCAGTGCGAAAGCCAAATGGATGTATGAGCGCTCAGGCATTTCTGCCAACGACAGTTAAGACCGGATCAAAGGTTTAGCTGGTAACAACATTACCTTTAACAAGTCTGGTGATCCAGCCATACCCAACCCATAGCATAGACGCAGCAATAATTCCCGCAAAGTATGGGCTTTGATTGACGGTTCCGGTATAACTGTCCTTGTTTAAAAGAACGCGCGTAACAATCTTAGACGCTTGCAAATGAGTCGGAGTCAATGCAAAGGACTTAAAACTCACATGGTGCATGGCAAAGAACTCGGCCATTGAGAATATTACACCCACATACCACGGAAGAATACTCAAGGTAGTAAAGATAATGTACAAAAATATTGAGGGTAACACGAAGATCGCAGTTTTGGTGTTTCTCTGCCGAGTACATCAACGAAGACATACAGCAAGTACGAGGAGCACCTACTTCGTTCAGTGGCGTTGTTTTCTTGACGCCGAATTCGGACATACCGCCTTCTTCCATAGCACGCTTCCATGCACCCAAGCTTTTGAGCTCAACGGCCATGTCTCTTGGAGTTCGTCCTTCTGCGTCTTTTGCGTGGATATCCGCACCCATCTCAACGAGACGACGAAGAATGACCCTGTTTCCTCTTACCACGGCCCAGTGGAGGGGTGAGAGCCCAGCGTCGTCTTTTAAATTCGGATTGGCGCAGTGTTTCAACAACAGATCAACGGAGAGCGCGTCTCCTTGGTATGCTGCCCACATGAGCGACGTATGCCCTTGCAGGTCGCGAGAGTCCACGTTGACGGGCTGATGGAGCAGATAAAGGAGTGGCATGACAGATGACGAGTGGCTGACAAGATGCAAGGCGTTGTATCCCTGGGAGTCTGTAATGGCTGGGTCGGCATTATTGGATATGAGTAGATGCACGATGTAGAGGTATCCATTTCGTGCGGCCCATTGAAGCGGGGTCGCCTGAAGATCACCACCAATTGCGTCGACGTCAGCGCCTTGTTCTACCAAATATCGACAAGTGGCGAGCTGAGCATTTATCGCAGCCCAGTGAAGTGGCGTGCTACACGACAACGTCAGGGCAAGGGCAAGGACGGGGCGTTCGGCAAGCGCGGACGAACACGTTCTGGTCATCTCTGTCATTCACGGTCGCATTTCCCGACTCGACGAGGCGTTGAATGGTCTCAAGATCGCCTCTCTGTGCAGCGGAGATGATTTCTTGCTGGACAGGGCGTCGTCAGTGAGCAGAAGGACCATGGCGGATAGAACTGGGCTGCTCACCACCGGCCGTGTTGGCTGGGAATGTGATATGCTCGTCCCAGTCGCTTGTTCGTTGTCAAGTTTTGTCGTTGGCTCTGCCTTGTGCCTTGATTCGTTCATGTCGTGGCTCACCGTCGTCGTTGTCGTCGTCGTTGTCGTCGTCGTTGTCGTCCAGTGTGCGTGTACGAACGGCTGCGGGCGTCAGTAGCACGTGAGGCGGTGTTCAAACCCTACGACAAGGTTAGGGTTAGATGTCCTCTTCCACCCATGTTACTTGAGGAACTGCTGCTGCTTAGCGCGAGGTTCGTACCCACCTTTCGCATATCAAATGTCGATCGATGATGAGCCAGCGTCTGCGTGTTTCTATGCTGTCGCGTATTCCTGCAACGGGGGCTTTATAATGACCTCGGAGTTCTTGCTCCCCCCACACAAGATGCCCTTCCGCAGTCGGCAACAGCCCCAAAAACTACCACAACGAAATCATGGCATTCGGTCCTCTCGCAATCATCCTTCTCGATCTGCTTCACGGAGTGCTGCATGTTGTTTGCCTTGCTGCTGTGTCAAGGGTTCGACCTTTTCGACCCTTAGTGAGTGCTCATATGAGCTAGCCACTGTCCCGACCGACGCCGTTGTACCCAGCGTCCGATTGTACACATGGAGAGCATCATTCTTTCTCTTGTTACTAACCATTATTGTTCTCATTCCGGCTTCTTTCTGCATGGTCCTCACATGCCGCTCAGGTCCGTCTGTTATTACGCGTACGTAGTAGTCTGGCAATTTACCGGACTCTACAGAAACTTTCAGCCTAAACATTAGAGCCGCCGCATTTTTACTTCCTGTGGCGCTCTTCATCTTTGTCCTGTCATTCATCCCACTCCCCGCGGAATTTACGTCGTCCAACCCTCTCTCATCAACGGCTGCCCGCCTGGTGGTCCTCGGAACAATCATCCTCGGGCTTCTGTCAGGGCTGGGCGCCGTGAATGGCGCGTGGACTGCGTTTACACGCAACGCGTGCGTCGTCGATTAATGCGCCCGATGAAACCTCCCGACTCATTGTTTTGGCATGGTTACAGGGTCGTCCCCTCCGTTGCTTCGATTGCTTCGGCAGAGAACGCTCTTGAGCGAGTTCGGTCTGACTTACGTGAACGTACGCGCGATCTCGATGCATATGGGGCTTCAAAGGTTTGCGCTTCTCTCTTGTTTGCAGGATGTGGCTAAATATCCGTGACAGCCTCAGACCGATGTCCCTTGGATATCGCGGGTGACTTTCAAACGCGATCTCCGTAAGGTCTTCAATTACCACGCTGGTGATGTATTCAAGCCGTTCCTCTCCAGATCAGGGTTCCTTGCAGCAAGAAGTCATCGGCTTGCAGGCTCTCGAATCACAAATGACGACCAGGGTAGCGGAGCTGAAACGCAATCGCGAAAACAACGAATTTTTGCACTCCATCCGCGGCAAAATTTTTAGCAGGGTGTGGGCGTTGTATTGCGTGTGCAGAGTGTTCAGTGCAAGTGCAACGTTACTCGTACGGTCGTTATCACTAATGCACCCACCCCTGCTAGTCCGTGATAAATTTATTGTTTCCTTCGTCGTCTACGGATGACAAAACGTCATCGTATGGGGATATTATCGCACACATCTTCGCTTACTTGGTTTCCCTTTTGCCAGCTGCATCCGGAAAACCAAGTGTAGATGTTCCGTCGTTATCCAGGCAAATTAGTCTGGTTCTGGTGGGAGCTATCATCCTCAGTAGTGTCCGTGTGGTCCTCAGAGGCGTCACAAGAGTACGTTGATCCGTTCCGCGAACGAAAAAGTGCATTGAATAGCCATCCCAGGCATTCAGAATTACCTCTCGCAACATCTCCGCCTCGTTGATGCTGCTTCTATTAGCACAGCTCATGGTTTGTTTCTCACGTCTTGTTCGGAGAGACGCGTCGATGTGATGACCCTTGATTTCAGGGAATATATCTTCTCAGCACGCTTGTCCAGTTGCGGACGATGTTTCCCCCTACCTATTCCTCGAGTGTGGACTGGGACGATGGTAATGTCAACTTGTTTTCCTCTCTTCCGCAGTATTCGCTCTTTGGTGGTTTGTTTGATTGGTCATTCTTGTTTGGGGCGACAGGCTGTGTCCTCACGCGTTGGGCCGGGAGGTTGTTCAGTGGAGGCGATGAAGATTATGCATAGACACTCAGAATTCTTGACGGACTGTCAGAGCTGTACGACTACTCGAAATTGGACACACAGGTTGTCGATTGACCATCTTCGTAATTCCTGCTTCTAGTGAATGATTGTGCGTGAATGAAACGAGTCAGTGTTCACCAATAGTGCTGGTTTTTACAAT
This sequence comes from Porphyrellus cyaneotinctus, assembly GCA_038091315.1. NCBI lineage: Eukaryota > Fungi > Basidiomycota > Agaricomycetes > Boletales > Boletaceae > Porphyrellus > Porphyrellus cyaneotinctus. Next base: position 11,569 of record JBBPOF010000749.1, on the reverse strand, counting down.
GGCCCAAGAGTCCGTAAAGATCATCGATATATAACTAACCCAACATGCGAAACCAATGCGCATTCCCTTCGTTCAGTATTGCGGGCCTCCAAGGTCAAGACAATGCCCCCCACACGGCCAGACCTGCAAAGAAACACATCAAACTAACCAGAACACTGACGTACGCAGCAGTATGGATGCCAATACGGGGAAGAATCATGGGCGTATAAAGAGAGGAAAGAGACATATGGATCAGCAACACGATTGGAAACGTGACCATGAACGGTTTATGGGAGATGACAGGATCTGTAATAATCCTGCCGTCTGCCACTGAGACAGACAGAGGCGAGCGGAGATAAGCAGACGACACGAGAAGCGTGAGACCGACAGAAAGGATGACGGAATCGAAACGTTGCAAACACGACACGAAGACAGGAATTTTCTGTCATGCACGTCAGATATGATGCGGGTTCGGCATATGGACAGAGCGAGACGTACGATCGGAGCAATTCCATACACCTCTTCAAGCTCTTCCCTCGCCTTTACAGAGAGCACCTTGTCGAAATCGTGTTGAATGCGCCAATAGAGCGTATTTGTGTTTCTGCGCGAGTCTTCTCTGGCTTGGTCTTCGAGTTGTCGAAGATCGTCATGAGAATCTCCCGGTGTCCGTTCGGCAGAGCTTCGCCATCCGGCGAGATCTCCATTACTCTGCACGACAGCGTCCCTATCCTTGAGGAGCTCCAAAAACTCTCGTTCCCTACCAGGCGGAACCATAACATCGCGATACAGCGCGATGTGTTGATAGCCTTGCGCGAGGGATAGCAAGACCTCTGCCATATTGCAAGAAAGCCACCATACGGTGTGAAAAGATGGATCCTGCCACGTTGGTTTGAGACTATCCATATCGTGACGGACACGGAGCAATGCGAGGGACTTGAGGCGCAAGAAATTTACGAGCAACACGTGCAGGAAGGTGGCTAGAAGCGAGGCGATGTCGGGGCGTAGTAGAAGCGAAGATAGGGTGTAGAGGGGGACGCGCAGCTGATGGGTTAGGGCAAACATAGCCGACGACAGAAGAATCTCTGGAAGGGGCGAGGGGAATAATGGCGGGTAATGCGATGGAGAACGCGGATGAGGCCATACGAAAACTGGCAGTACTGCAAGGACTGCAAATGTGATCAACGCAGACAATGGCACGAACGTATACAAGGCCAAGAGTCGCGTGTATGATCCTGAACGACAGGCTTAGCAAACAAGGAGGTCACATATGTGGTCGAGACTGACCCGCATACAATCCATTTTCTTCCAGCTCCCATTCGATAGCCTCTTCGACATCTTCTGGTCCGAGTTGCGGGTCGTCCGGATCTGTGGGTGTAGGAGGCTCCGCGTCATACTCTTCTGCTACCCTGTCAAGAGGAGAGTTGGCAAGCAAGCTTTCAGGACTCCTCGTCATCCTGTCACGTTCCCCTTCGCCTGGACCGTCTAAACCACTCAGGATGCTCTCGCCGCGTGAATCGAGACGTCGCCAGTGTTGTTGTTCGTTGTCGTCGTGGGTTGTGGGGTCGTAGCCACTGAGGTCGGAACTCTCCTGGTGAGGAATATAGACATCTTCTGCCCCGTAAAAGTTTGTGTCCTCCGCGACGATACGTGCGGGGTCTTGTATTCTTGCCAACCGCTCTGGCGAATACGTGCGTGGGATAACAGCCGCAACGGTGTGGGCGACTCTGCGATGCATTTTTACGATGACAAGGCTAAGGTACCAAGCTATATACCTCCTCGAGCCGAGGCTGTAACTGCATCGTTGCCCCGAAGCTCCAACGCGCGACTCACGCGCACCTCTCTATAGCCAATGAATGTCTTGCGATACACACGCGAGGCCCTACATGCAGTACACCACGCACGGTAATGACATGGTGAAACTGCGGCACGTCCCCCGTCCCGAGGAACCTGCAAGATGGAAATGAGTGACCGGACGACGGAGCATACAAGAATCAGATTTCGATGCATTTCCCCAAGGACTCTGGCCAATCCCCATCTCGTACACGAGGGGACGTGACGGCAAGAGCACGATCAGTCCGCCCATCGAATAAATCTCATCGGAGAACATGACAACGACAGATAGATCACATACCTCAAGTGCACATGGACAAGATCGTTGATAGCAGGTCTTGTCTAGAAAACAACGGTGAGCACACATCCAGACCACAAGGTCACATAAAGATCAGACAAGGCTGAAATCAAGGTGTCGTCCACATGATGCATTCGGAATGTGGTAAAACGTATGGTATGTAGAAATCATCACTACAAGTAAGATGGAGACGGACACTCACCCCAAGCTCAACACCTGAGCAAAAGACGAGCCGAAAGGACTATATACACATAATTCAAACCCAGTCGAACTCCGCAAAGATGCCGAGCCGCCGAGATAAGAGTTGGTAATCAGAGATCACATATAAATCGGTCTATACTCTTGGGTTCACAGTGCCATGGAGTCCCTTTTGCGATGGAGTATTGAACATTCTACCCCAGGGGAACGGCCACAGGAGAGAAGAGATCTCGATCCCGCCGTCATCGATTATATCCTCGGAAAACCAGATGCACAGCTGATGAAAGAGGCTCTCGAGGTTGCTGTCGATGTCTCCAAAGATGAAGACAAACGAATAGCTGCCATGGATGACTTGGAAATTGTTTGTAACATCTCCGATATTGTAGCACTCTTCCGAAACTGATCAGCCGAGCGGTCCGACAGCTCGTGGAGAGCATCGATAATGCAAACGGTGCATGGATTTCTATTAACTTGCATGTGGTATTTAATGCTTCACAGATCTCCAAAAGTTGAGGATGTGGGAACCTCTACATGGTCTCCTTAGTCTTCCGTTCACTACAGACGGTCTCAGACTTCAAACTTTATGGGTGCTCGGAACTGCAATGCAGAACAATCCGGCAGCCCAGTTGGCCGTAAGTCAACCTCGTTGCCGATATGCTACCGAAACTAACAGCCGCTTCTGCTCTTGACAGTATTTGTCCTTGGATCCCGTTCCTGCTATTCTCGCATGTCTATCGCCCTCGTCCAACTCTGCAGGCACTCGATCCAAAGCCATGTACGCGCTGTCTGGCTTACTAAAGCACAATGCTGCCGCAGTCAAAAAATTCACTGAGCTGCAAGGTTGGAACACCCTTGGTAACACTCTCGAAGGTCGGTCCGTTTTCGACAGCCTCCGAGTCGCTAAACCCCGTCTTTATCTCCTGTGACAGATTCAGACATTACACTGCGGCGAAAGACAGCCTTTCTCATCAATGCGTTACTTATCCCGACATCCAGGGACACCTCCACTAGTGTGCGGACCCCTGCGTCTGCAAATGACACAATTCATCCCAATTCCCATGCATCCATGCTCTCGGATCCGGATTCGGTTTCAACTTCACCCACAGCCATACAAGCGCTACAAATGGAAAGTGCGTCTGACGGCTCCTCGCTGTTGGATGCAGTCATATCCGCGCTGGTGGAACCCGTTCCTTTCGGTGCAGACGGTGAGAACGAGAAGGACGCTGAATTCCAAGAGAACGTTATGAGGTAAGTGGCAACCTTCCGCTACACGTTATTCGCCAATGTAACTATATATCTTAGATTGCTTCACACATATTCAGTATTCTGCGGTGGTAGATTCTCTGATGTCCAAAAGAAAAGGCTACGTACCATCTTTGACCATACTTCATCCCAAAACAACTTGTTCAACCTTGGAAGAGAAGAGTTTGACGCCGTAAAGGCTGCCGTTTTATGAGTTTCAAAAAGAGGGATAGAATGATTTCATCAGGTTCGCTGTCATCCAATCTGATACACCTTATATCTAGCCGACTCATTTTCAATTCTACTTACGTGATGTGAATCATCTTTCTCGCACTGTGATTGGTCCGTCGGCACAATTGAGATACTGTAGTATAGAGACGCTTGACTGACGGAACCTTCAAGGTTTCGGTTCTAAAATCAAAGAAGAGTCAACAAAACTATGTCGAACATTGCGCTAACATCTTTGCCACTGACACCCTCAGTCGTAGGTCAGTCTAACAACCCACATCCATTGTACCATTGAACGCTGACGAGTGATGATTTGATTCAATCGTACGTGATGGCCCTTTAGCGCAAGACAGCGCCAAGTCAACCGCGTGTAGAGGTAAAACAAACCTTGTGGTATTTATGCCGCGGCAAAGTGTTCGTCTTTCTCCCTTGGTGTTCATCCACCTCCTCCATTCTTTGTACACTCACGTTCCTTTGCGTACCATATTTCAGGTTGTCTTGCCACCACGCTCACTCCTAAGCTATGGCCGCTCTAAGCCTACACCATGCCATTTTCAACGAAGAGAAAGACTCCGATCGTCACCTACGTTCCGCTGCGAGTTTTCTTCATCCCGCGCCTGAAAGAGATGGGAGTCCGACGAGCCAATTGTTTACGTCTACGGCTTACCAGGATCTCATTCAACGACAACCAACCCACCCGGATGGACCGGCGTCGGGTTGGGACCTTGGCCTCAACCTTTTAGGTGATCCAATCACTCCTACCGAGTACAAAGGACTGGAAGATCATCAAACCAAAATGAAACTTCGTCGTTTGCACGCTGTCAACATCACATTGGAATTTCTCTTCGGTGTGTTATTCACTCTGACTTGTGAGGGAGTTGCTGCTTACACGCCACGTTCTAGGTATCTGGGGGATGTACACTACCGTTCGTTACTGCCTCGCATCCGCCGATGGTTTGGTTGATACCGAACGTGTCTGTGCCTTCGTTCTCGGCATCCTATCCGCACTTTCAGTTGCTCTTGTGATCATTTCCATTTTGATGCCACTGTTTCCGCAGCAACGTCGTCACATCTGGCGTTACACGAGATCGCTCTTTCGAGCATGCTATTTATTTCTTCTGTCCGCGGATGCTGTGATGAACTTTGTTCTCGTCTTGATATGGCATCCTAGTCAACTCTGTGATTGGGACATCGATATTTCATGGTATACATCGGCCGCGAATACAGCAACCTCTCCCTGTCACACGGCACCATTTTCTGCCTGGGTGATTGCTGCGACACTACGGCTCGTCGTGACTGTGACATTCGCCGTGAGTTTGTCAATGGTAGATCAATCTCGACAATTCACTGACCATTGTTGTATCTCAGCTTTCCTTTGTCTTTGCCCTGCGTTCATATTATGGGGTGCACCACCCTAACTCTTACACTCCCAAATATTCACCATACTTCCCATCCGATCCAGAAGATGTCTCGCCTGTTTCGGCTTCGTCCCCGCACCAACTCTCAAAATCAATGTTCAGGCTCCCGCGGTCGGAGGATTCTAGCCGCACACTGAATCAGTCTAATACCACGTTGCCCAAGTCCAACTCAATCAGTACCCTTGCCCCCTCGACCTCCTGTACAGGTCATTCACGTTCTCATTCCACTCCTCCCAAGGACATTTCACCTCCGAGGATCTCAACACTTACATCTCGCAGTACTTCCACCCACATGACAAATGACACACCCGAAACTCTGTTGCAGACACGATCTGCCAATGCCGTCACACCATCCTCGTCAGCATCTCATATGCTCCGACGAACAAGTCGTCTATCAATCACTCAAGTCACCTCAGACGCAATGTTACCTGTTTACTCTGAGAGCTCAAGTGGTCCGACGTTGGCTCGTGATCCATCTGAGATTCGATCTTCTGCAACATGGAAGCCTGGCCATCGTGGCACCGGTACTCACCTCGATGAGAAGAAAATGAACTTGCCATGGGAGAATGTGCACGCTCGCCATGTCTCACAGCCAAGTGATGGTTCGGAGTCGTTCTCATCCACCCACGATGGCGGCGAATCCATCAAAGAAACGGACAAGACCGACGATGTCCTCGTGTATTCTTATGGTTATGGCGCCTCTAGACCTGCATATCCTTATCTGGACACGTACAACCCTCAGAGACTGGGGAGGTCCACCGAGATGCCGTCGTCATGTGAGGACACTGAGGTGTGCGCGCTCTCACAGGGATACCATCGAGCGATTCCAATCGGACCGCGGCTTGGAGAGGTATCCTCCGAACCGCGGTCTTCGCTATCCATAGAGGAGGAGGAGAGCAGTGGCGAGGAAGAGGAGTATGTTGCTATGATGGGTGGCTTCGTACGCCGCATGGCGACCATCGAGTCCCTCGGATCGAAGGAAGCTGCAGGCACGCTCTCGACGACGGGTTCTGTGGCACACCATTCCATGCGTTCCAAGACGCCCGTGTCGCAGTTTTCCTCGATGCGGTTTGCGGAGCATGGGTCGTCTAGCGGGCCCTCATCGAGGATGCCCTTGAGTAGGGACAGTTCGCACAGCACGGCGTATCTCTCGTTCTCGAGTGGCAGTACGGGCATGTGGGTGAACGAGCGCGGAGAGCTCTTGCCAGGTCCCAACGCAAGTAGAAGTGCCGCCGGCTCGCCATATGACCGTCAATTCTATACCGCAAGCGGCAGCAGCTTCCCAAGGATGGATGACGAGGAGCGCTGATAGCGTTTTTCGCTGTCCACATCTTATTACCGACGAGTCAAACCCACAGTGCCGCCCCAAAGGAAAAAGACGATAACAACGCTGGCATTCCAAACTTATTATTCCCTCCCCCTTTTTACCTCCACGTGTGACGTCCACTAACGATCACATCATCACTTAGATATGACCGAACTGCTGATTATCTTTATGAATTTCATTACAATAACGCGCTATTTATGCCATTCACGCTCTTCTGTCCGTTTTTTCTCAATGCGGCGCTTTCAATTCATTGTGCCCACACCATTAACCTGGGACGTGAGAACAAGATCACGATAGGCGTTTCGTTGTTTGTAAACTGGATGCTGACTTGTCGCTCGAGGACGTCAAAGCCCTTTATCGCCCTTCTTCCGCGTCTCCGCATGCAACCGAGACGTACGTGAAATGCTGGGCTGGCCTGCCACTCCTCAAGTTCTATGGTGCCGGCCCCTGTCGACCACCACGTATCCGTTCGACCACCACGTATCCGTTCTCCATCTCATAGGTACCAGGTTGGGACTAGTTGGAAGAAGGCGTTGGGCATGTGAGCGTTATCTCGTGTGCGTTCTCAACGCGCGGACGGTTCTTCTAGGTGACGTCAACTCGACCTCCACCTTGAGCACAGAGTCCGAATCACTAGATTATTGTCAATAAATACCAATATCGTCCATGCGCACGCGTGTTCGTACCACGTTCATGTCCGCCCGCGGGTCCTTGCTGACCGGCACATGTATACGTCCGATCGAAATTGCCCTCCCCCTGAAGCTTTCCCAGAAATGCATTGATGAAGGATGAATGCCTGTAGCCCTGCCACCATGATAATCGCCGCATTGTCGCCGATGGCGTATGATCCGTGAACCGTGACAGGGGATGGCGTATGGCAGTGATGCCAGCGGACGGCCGAAGGATGCAGGACGTACGACCAGGGCGTTCGGACGTGCCGACGGGACGAAAGCGCACGGCGGAGCGCCCTTGCTTGTACCCTCGATCTCGAGATCGGTAATCGGACCAGGCCATCAATGCAGCGTCAACACCGTTCGCATCACTATCCGAGGCAACATCTCCGGGCGCGAGGCGTGTCGAAAAAGGTTTGGTTACGACAAAAACATTGCGGGACGGCATTCGATATTCACCAATGCTTCATCGATCAATTGAATTCATGACTCATAGGCGATGATATCATCTGCCAACGGACTTCTCATCCACGGGGCTGCGGGCATTCACACCCGGCGTAACCACCCTGAACGCCCCGCAGTGTACACGCGGCGCCACTACGGGCAAATTATATTATCACAAGCTCGCGAAAAAGAAAGGTGGGCGTACACGCAATTGGTACATAAAGCAACGAGACCCGCGCAAAGGTGCGGCGTAAAGTATGGCCTTATATATGGACGTTGGACTCCACCCCTGAGACAACATGAATGACATGCGTGATGCATTGTGTTCCTGGACGCTGCTCATTTCGATGTCTGCTCGGTCGAGCATAAGCCACTGATAGCAAATATGCCCAACGCAGGCAAAATGAACGACTTAGCGCCGAGACGTATCGGGGATGCTTGACCACAGAGGCATGGAACACGCTAATATTGGAACATGACGTGCGCCAAGTATATGTCATTATGTATTGTGCGTACTCAGGATGGTCCGTCCAAGCGATGGGGACGAATTGCGAGTGCCTGACGACCAAACCACCGGCTAGGACGGGAAAGGAGTGCGGCTGCGTGGAGGAGAAGCATACTGCGTGGTCCGCAGTGCGGCCGCCTAGTCCATGCACAGAAAGGATATGACGTGGCGAGCGTTCCACGATACGGCCAGCCTTCTATTGAGAAAAAATGTGCACGGCTATCAAAAGCACCAGCTTTCCTTTTCACATTTGACAATGCAGCACGCCGGGGAATCAATGCCATCAAGGACGCGCCGATAAAGTTTCATAAGCGTCGCGTTCATCATATCATCTAATGACATAGCAGAATGCCGCAAGGGATCCCAATTCGGGTCAAAGCATGCTGTGATGGAACCACCGAGATAAACCCACGGACGAGGCGCAAGGGCATGAGCAACAACGGGTCGATCCTCGATGCGAAATGCGATCCGTTCGTATCTTCGCGATCGGTATGAGTATTCAGCTACGCCTCGGCAACCGAAGGACGTACTGCGCGGTCCGGGGATTTCGTTTGATTACTCAATTAGCTTTAGTTTCGTCTTCTTCTTTGGTTTATCTGCTTCGCTTGCGGCGCGTGACCTCTTTACCTTTGGTTCGGGAGAATTCGTAGCCCCGGATGATGAGTTGGGTGCCGTCTTCGTAGGATGAGAAGTCTTGGCTGGGTCTGCCGGACCGTCGACACCCGACGGTCGGAGGAAGCCAGTCCCTTGTATCGTGGAGGATTGTCTCAGGTCGGTCCCCACTCCCGACATGTCAAAAATAAGATTTTTCGCGTTCTTGGAAGGATCCTTGATGGACTTTTTTGATTGCCTCACTGTGAGAGAAGTGCTGGTAGACGATATCGCGTGGGGTAGGCTCTGTTTAGTCTGTTCGGTTGCCCCTTGATGTACGTCCTCTGGGGATGTGGTGGCCGTTGTTGAACTCGAGGCCTGGAAACGAGGCCACGATGGTTAGTGAGTTCTGCGATCCTATGGTGTAAAGACGAAGCGCGGACCTCCTGGGTAATCTCTTGGCCGCGTTTGTCAAAAACTCGCCGACCTCGTGGCCGCAATGTGCTTGAAGGAGATAAAGATGACGGACCACCCGAAGCCGGCGTATCATGAAGGGAAGGGAAGAGAAATGGAAGGTAAGACGTTTCGTAAGTAACACTGATACCAAAGTCCAAAACACGAGGGTCGTAAATGTACATTGTCAGAGCAGACGAAGTGGGGAAAGAAACTCACGCCTTCTCGCCGCGATAAACGGATAATCCCCATGCCTCCCTGATTTCGGGGGATACCTCCCACTCTGCGTCGTCCTTGACATGTGCTTGTTCAGGTTCGACCCGCGGAAGTTGCTGTGATCGGCGAGCATTTTGCATGAATCGCAGATTGAGCGTCCCTGAGCTCAGCGTTTTTTCGACCATTTTATGAGCTTGATCAGTGGTGGCAAGGCTTTCCGAGTCGTTGCTGGCAGAAAAGGACTCGTCCACGCCGACCATGAGATCGATACCACAGTACAGCTGCTTATGTCATCGATTCCCATACACGGTCAGGGTGGCCCATCATTTCTGTGGCGCGAGGATGATCCCAGTCGCCCAACTGCAACTTGGGGTCTCGCCGCGGGCCGTAAAAACGTTGCTTTGACCACGGGAGAGGCTGTCAAAGCGAGAGAAACGGGGTCGACAGTCACTCGGTGCATGTAGCACGTAATAAGAGGATCGAGACTCTTTCCGTCTCTAGCCAGTTCTAGACACAGTCCGATGGATTGGGTCGGACACATTTACTGGAGGGACTGAGATATCGCCTGAGCCGATGAAGCGCGTTCCGTCGCAGATTGCCTCCGTATGATGCAAATGCACCCAGGAGATGATGAAAACGCGTTCCAAGGAACGTTCATTTCGCGATGACGCCAGATCTGCGGCATGGACCTGATGATACGGTAATCGCGAAGCGCGTCTACAGCTTTCAATGGTTGCCTAATCGAACCGAGCTGGCCGAAAAGCGGAGGTGAACGTCGACAACTGAGGAGCGGCGGAGAGGATGAGGGAATGGAATTTCCGCTGAAACGATTTCCAGCAACTTACGCTGACGTTGAGCGATGACAGACGGGAGCAGGGAACAAGACATGAATAATAAAATGAAAGACATGTACTGGTATGTACATAACGTAGGCGAGATACGGTCGTAAAGGGGGAATGGCGTCTACACATGATGACAGGAGCTGTCCCAGGGCGGGACGTGACGAGGCGAGATTCAGGTCTAGATCGGCCAGATGCGGGAGAAACGACCATTGAATTTTGTGTACACATGATGGTTTCCCACTAATGGCACGTCGATACGAAATGGGGCAAGTGGCCGTCCAGGAGAGAATACATATAAAGTCCGTGTGAGAGGATGTCAGCGTAAAAGAGATGTGACTGTCAATGAAATAAGTGGAAGTAGCGAAGCAGCAGGGGACGTTCGGAAATGTGAATGTGTCTGAGGAAAGGGCTAATTCAGGCATAAAGTTACCGACCGCGAAAGGAACGCGGGGAGAACCTGCGAAGGTGACGCCGGGCGATGACCGGCCCATCAGAGGTGTTTTATGCACGCCAGGCTGATGAATTGCGCGTTCTATTCTATTCCATTACAGCTATCGGTAAATCAAGATGGAAATGAGAGTGAGATCTGGTCTGATCTGGTCCGCATAGTGCTGCGTTTCGAACTCGCTGGCAATGGCAATGCTGTCCCTTTCGCTTGTGGCATGTCCTCGTGGCAGCACAACTCTGGAAGTTTCGTTATTGCAAGCGATCCGGAGTTCTCTTCGCTGGCGGAACATGAACATCTTCCTCCGTCCCCGGGTCTACGCCAGATTCTAAATCAGGTCCACCCGCCCTGCCCTCGTCGATCTATACCGATTCTATATAATATAATCCACCCACACACCCCTCCCCTTTTCATCCCCAAAATGTCATTCCACCTCCGTCCCGTCTCTGACCACTCCCCCTCCCCCTCCTCCTCCTCCACCCCCTCCACCACTGCCGGCGAGCGTAGTCCCCCTCCAAAGCCACATATCCCCTCCAGACGACCACTCTCCCCGAGCTCGTTGCGAGGTGACTTGCTCTCGTCCCTCCCCATCACGCCAACTAATCTCTCCCAGACGTCAACCTCACGCAGGATGCCAACCCCGTCCCGCGAAAGTACCCCGCCCCACCCACTGGTCATGAGCTCATGGCCCTCTTTCCCCCGGCACCCCCCGCCAACTTCCCCGAGATGAGACCAGGCCCAACCAGCGGCTTCTTCCAACGGCAGGAGCGTGCCTTCTTTGCCCAGGCGGGCAAGGAAATCGTGCGTGTGCGCGTTGAAATCGACGTACCATCGTCGGACGAACAAGCACATCACAGCGCAAAAAGCAGAGAAGCGTCCGCA
>JBBPOF010000748.1:0-17357 GCA_038091315.1 Porphyrellus cyaneotinctus | reverse complement strand
AAAAGGAGGAGCGTGGGGAGGAGTGTGCACGTGTTTGCTGATAGGTCCCGGAGGAGAGGGAATAGGCATCATGCTGTCCAAAAGTGAGTAAAACGTCTCCAAAGATCAAGGATGCAGCTAGCGGAGCGGCAGATGCTCGGAGATGGAATTAAAGCATTTTCCAACCCGGCAGTTCCCAATATAATGATGACAACCCGACGGAAAAATGGATAACACAGAAAGATTGGACGCACAAGCGATGGTAGACTGTGACTGGCTTGAATGTTGTAATACGTTCCCGGAGATTCATTCACATGCTCCACGGTGATCTCTACGTCTGCTTCCGATCTTGCTGAAGAAGGGAAACACTGTTCAGTAGTGCGAGGGTAGGGACCAGTCTGAAGGGAGACGACATCCGACGCTGAAGAAGTAGCTCCTTGGGTATGGCGTTCTGCGGGGGCGTCGCGCGAGTCAGGGCTGTTTGGTTGACCTTGGGACGTAGGGAGCGCGGCTACGCGTTGTGGCAACCGACTCTGCGTGCGATGAGATTGTGATTGTTGTGTTGAAGCGAATGAATATAATGGATTCAGCGAGAGCAGTTGTTGCAGTCGTTGATTCGTAAGGTCTTGGGAAGTTGGACGGCGCTCTTGAGTCTGAAGTCAGCCGAAATTACGCGTCAGAATCAAAGCGGGTAGGGTGGGCGAGGGTAGATGTCTTACTTGGTTGTCGACTCTCGAACTGTGCGTGTCCGCAGGCTTGTGCTGACGCGAACCCTGTTGCCTGCGCGGAATAGGTGCAATCTGACGGGGTTGTTCCGCCGATTGGGAAGGTTGCTGAGGGTTCGGTTGGTTAGCGTCGCTGGGGGCATTCATGCGATGCAGACCAAAGCCAGTTGTACTGTGGAGATAAATGTCACCGCCACTGGTTGGAGCGGAAACCGAGAGAAAGGGCGAATCGCGGGACACGAGTGAATTGCCAACAGCGTCAGAAAACGCGGAATCATAGGGCGCATCCCACCCGCCGAGATGTGGTTGATAGTCGGGGACGGTGCTTGCATGCGCGGGGTCGTAAAAGGACAGCGCAGAGACGATCATTGATGAAGCAGGAGGCGATGTATCGGATGAGGGTCGGTTAGTGTCGGTGCGAACGGGCGCAGAAGCAGGAGGGTAGAACGCCGGCGCTAGAGGCTGTGAGGAATTATCACTTGGGGGACGATGTGGATGGCGTTGTTGGAAATGGGAGTGCGAAAGGACGGAGTAAGAGAGAGGACGGGAAGGACGATGGCTAGAATGCGAGGTGGAGGTCTGGTGTAAATTGGAGACGGTGCTACGAGTTGTCCTGGGGGCTGCAAGAGGAGTGTTGAGCGGGAGAAAGAAGGGACGGAGACAGGAAGGAGGTGGAACTTGTGATCGCGCATGATCTGTCAAAAATTGACAGGAAATGGGAGGGAGGACGGGAGAAGAGTGATCGAGGCAGGGACATACGGAGAGCTTACCTCCGGTAGTGTTCAAATTGGAAGAAAGTGCGAGATCTTCGTCAGGCGTCCGGTAGTTTTCCATTGCGGATGGAGATTGGATAGTGAGTGATGCAAGATGCGGCTTTGATGCGTATATATGCTGTCAATGGGATGTATCTAAGCGAGCGGCCTAGGGTTCAGTTGAAAGAGGAGGGTGATGGAGCGGGGCGCTCCCAACGAGGAAATGAACTGGTGAAGCCTAGAGGGATTCTCGATGGTGGGGACGAGGAGGCGCGAATCGCATGCGCGAAAGGAAAGGGTTGAGTCTGCGACTCGCAGAGTATCATTGATCAGTCGACGCAAACTGACGCACCGCCTAGAATCATTGAGACATCTTCAAAGCTCATTTATGAATCAGAAATACCTTTTGGCGTCGTGCTTGTCCCGTTCCACTTCTCTTGACACCGCCACTCCTGAACACCCTCGGTCTTCCTTCATAGCCGGCACCGTTTCACGCCTCCGTCCACCGCCGTTTCATGACACCATCGCGAACCTCTACCCGCCTCGTGCTGGCAGTCGTTTGCTGTGTCGCTGGTCGTCGGATTTGTCCCAGTTGAATGGCGTGCCCGTGCTCGGTTCTGTCTCGCGAGGTGTCCTTGATGTGGGAATATCTTGCTCGATTTTGCTCTTACATAATGGGCGGTCGCGTCCACATGGTCACCATGTGGACGGACCCCATTACCGCCCGTGATGTGCTGTCCGTCGGTCATTGCACTCCTAGGCAACACCGGGCATCGCTCCTCGTGGTGTTACCACCCTCGGCCTCCGTCTGTCTTGCCATTCGCCATTCGCGACTCTGATACTAATAGCAAAAATAGATCTGGCTACCCTTGGGATAAGAACGTTCGTCTCCCCTTTCTCCATGCATCGTACTCGCCCCTGATTACCGTTCTCATATCAACGGTCTCAAAATAGATTTGCATGCCCAGAAAACCCATTCGAACATGCGTCTGAGTCGTATAACCTACTAGCCCGCGGATCTCGGATATATATATCAGGTAGTACCCATCGAACTTGCTAACCTGTTGTATGTTCTGCTAATGAAAGCTTATATTAAAGAGTTCATGGTCACGCTGACGGAGATGTCATACACTCGGCGTCAGTGTCTAACGGAAGCAGTGGGTCGAAGATGCACTAACTTATGCTTTTCATATCAAGGTAAGCTTTTCTCCAATTATCACCCAGTGCTTGTCAGTGTAGGCTTGCAGGGTGCTCAGAATGGTCGTGAAGCATAATCTCGAATGGAGTAATGCAGATGTTGGTCTTGCATTTTTCGTTGGTTGGCGTTGACGATGACTCACGTTCCAAGAACTTGGTCAGGCACTCGAATGCGGTGGGAGCTTCCCTTGACGGTGCTGAGTTCCTCATTCGCGTACAGGCAGCCTTGGCACTCACACACATGGTCGTTACCTACGATTCAGGTAAGTGACGGTCGTGATAGGAGGAGATGTCATAGTGATGGACGTGTTCTATAGTGCGAACGGCCTTCAAGGCACCTCGAGTTGGCGAAGTCATTCGACATATGTCTTTTGAACGAGATAATTAAATAGAAGACTAATGGCAGCACAGGTCTTATCAAAATCTTGGATGAGACGGATCTCGATCTCCTCAACACATCGATGGAATCCATGGTGGACCAGTCTGATCATCTAGAACCAACTCATCATCCGCGACAGAACTCTCATGCATGCCTTCCCTGAAGCAGGTCTCAAGCCGTCGTCACAGATGGTGTGGTATACCAGTCCGATGTATAAAACAGTCCCGAAACACTGCTGTATCCCAGATCGTGCTCGTACTTTCAATGCTCCACTACTGCTCTCCAGGGTCTGGGGGTGCCTGGAGGACCGTTGAATATGTATATGGTAGTGTGATGGAATGAACGAGACGAGACCAGTCATCAAATATATGGTGAAATATGGCTTCTGTAATCAATACATTTGTAGGTTATCTGCAGATCTCAGTACTGGCGCCAGTGGTCAGAGTCTGAACCCAGCACGTGGTAATTTGTGACCGCCAAACTGGTAAGTATTAATTCAACTTGAAGCTTCTAGGCATTGTCGAATCCCTGATGCGGCTGAAACTGAGGCAGGGCTGATAGGCTTTGCAGCCTGCACTAGGCAAGCTCATCTACAGTGCTGGAGGGCTAGAGTACCCGAGTGATGGGTGTTTTGAAAAGATAGACCAGTAGAGATGAAGACAAAATGTTCCATGAGTGGACATATTCAAGGATAAGACATCAGGAAATAATCGACTCACCAATCCCCGTGCTCTTTTTGCCTCGAAACCAGGGGGAAACTGTGCTTGGAAACCCACATTTTGTTTAGCTTGATCTCGCGCTCCTGAGTATAAACCCAACCACTCGGAAACGTAAGACTGGAGCATGCTATATTGCTGGCGGAGAGTTTTCACTTCTTCCTGGACTTGTGAAAGTGCCAGGGTCAATTCGTCAGATGAAAGGGGCTGATTGGGGGAAGAAAACGATGCTGTCTCCTGTGAACATATAAATTTCTGATTCTAAAAACACCAGCGGATACGTACTCCTGCGGCAGGATTGTCCTGAATCCCCAGCCAGGAATGATCCCCAAATGTTGAACTGCGAATATGTCCATTGGTCGCATGCTCAGCAGCCTTTGCAAGTGAGCTCAGTGGCTCGTAGGGTTTCTAGTAGGGCCATCGCCGAACCATACCCTCGATACTGCCACTCAATAGCTGCTTGCCATTTTTGGCGAACAAGACAGAGGGCGTCCACTGGCACTGGCACTACAATTGATCTCGATTGTTCCCGAATGATCTGGAAGTCGAGGACGGTTGTTACAGGCACTCGCCGACGACTCGAACATACCTTTTTCTGTCGACTGCATTGACAATCCACAATGCAGGGACACAGCAACAAAACTTGATGCGAGTCAAGGGTCAAGATGCGTTTGTCTTCTTATCGACCGTAACACTAACCTACTACTGTTACACAACCCCGGCGCTTCTCCCTCGTGTTGACACCTCTGCTATGTCCCGGACATACCATCCCCCGACAGTGAACAAGAATTTATAAGAAATGGTCTAGGCGACATAACTGGAACATGAGTACTGAGTAGGGAGACCGTTCCAGAACATGACTCGAGCAGTGTTGTGGTGAGTGTTTCGCGACATAAACCATGCTTCGGTATACTATCATGAATCCAGTGCCTTGAATATCGTTTGGGCCACGTTCTAACTTCAGCGCGGACGATAGCTACAACTCGGACGCTCAATGTAAGTACTATCTACCGTTTCCCAACTTCGTGCTAATCACCAGTCAATCATCAGATCGTGCCGGTGGTCTATTGCGTTGTTACTCCAATCGTGACTTCGACGTAGATTCGGGAAGATAGACCGAAGGGCTGTGAGCAATGGGTGCTTCAATTCGAGTTGGCGACAGAATCGAGGGTCAGGCTCGATCCATATAACTGTTGCTCCATTCATGTTCCTGATACCATATCCGCCCCTTCCACCCTACCCCAATGACGATTAGATCCTCGCAGACGCATACATCGTTCTTGCCTTTGTTTCGTCTGTCCTCCAGATTACCATCTAGTAACGCCACTTCTGTCACTGTCCGGTAACTACTGCACTTTTTTCCGCCGATTCCTGCCTTTAGGGCGTTCCTGCAGTCATACAATCCGACTCCATCGACTCCATGGCCTCCAAGCTGATTCCCTTGTTTAAATCTCATGGCTGGAAGTTTAGTGGTCATTGAGGTTCCATCTCTGCAACGGGTAGGGGGCCAGAGCGACTTAGGCTTCGCTACTACAACGTTATTTGTGATGTACACCAGAGACGAAGATTCTTTAATTTTTTTCGAAACTACGAATATCAGTACCGAGATGTATTGGGGGTGCGTTATAAATTCAGCTCGACGCAGTGTACCTGATGCATCCGTTCCTGATCCGCACACACACGAGGTATGACAACGCTCGGGGAAGAAATAGGCCAAACGTTGTCTGAGCTCTCGGTTCTGTAACGAGACTGTTGTGCACGACGGGGAGGTGTCAGGAAGCGAGAACAGACACCGGAGATCACGCAACACGCACCCAGTCGTCTGAAGTTATACCCACCAACACGAGCTTCGACAGTCCGATACCTGAACCTTTTCAGAATCCTCCCCGTTCAGTAAATCTCGACGATCCGTTCGCTCTACAGGCGTTCCATCAGCTTCGTAATGCCAAGTGGACGGGAAATATACCCCGCCCCGACCCAGGAAATCACTCTCGTATACCATCAACACGTCAAATATGACTCGGGGCACGCGGATCTTGAGGACTTCGGGCAAGCATTTGACCTGCGCCAGGAAGAGTTGGAAAGAGTCGAGCGAGCTTGAGCACCTCAGCAATGACGAATCCACCGTCGAGCAGGAGGTCGTCCTGGCCTTCGTCGGCGTCGCGGTCGGGGCATTGCTTGTAGTGCACTTTCTTGTGAGATGGCCTCGACGTTTTCTTGGTGTGTGTTGTATACGCTCTGGATCTGAAATGCGAGTGTCACGGCGCAGACTGCGGGCTCGCGGTATCCAAGTCCGTTTCGGGTGATGAGTTCTCTTTGAGCGATGGTGAGGACGTGTGTAGAGAGAGAACCCATCCCGTGTTGTCGAGCTTTTCTCGAGCACGGCGGAATAGATGAGGCAACGGATGACGGTGTCAGTATCGTGGGAACAGAACAAGAATGCCAGGTAGGGTGTACTTTGCAATCGGCATATTGAGCAGGGCAGCGCGCCGGACTTCACTGTAAAATTGGTTTGGTCAAAGAGGTGTGTCGCGAACGGAGTGGTACACGTACGCTGTAGGATCACAGCTGAGGGCGTCAAGGACAAGCAGTTGGTCGTCGTCTTCGATGTCTGATGGATCTTCTGAGCCACACAGTTTTGACAGTGCGACTGTTGCTTGTACGCGGATGAGTGCGCTTAATAATGACAGGTCTGAGTACATGGTAGACGTCGCTGTGAAAGCATTGTGACGGATCGTGCGCGACGTGAAAATGACGTACTCTATCTCTCCGAGATGGGCAACTACCTCTGTGAGCAGATGGACAGAGCGGTATCTGACGATCTTGTCCTTGGCAACGAGCCCTTTGATGAGGAGGCGTGCGACGAAGCGGGCTGTCATGGTGTCATCGTCCTTCTCGTCCTTCTTTACATCTTCGGCAAAACAACCGATGACGTGACCCAACAGCAAAGTCCACAACACGAACCTTTCAAGTTCAAATACACACGCCAACAAACTTGACGATTCGATCCGCTTGTGAAACGTCCTGTTTCACGACGATGACGCGACAGAGCATGCGTCTTCAAAGGTGCATTCCCTAGTGAGTTTGATGCTGGCCAGCCATGGAATATTCTGAAAGCGGTTGCTCTGACGTTAAGTTTGTGTAGCGCAACGACGTTCTTCCGGTGGTTTGTTGTCGTGGTTTGTACTTTGGGGGTGCACCAGTGGTTGATCAGGAAAAGGGTACGATGGTCACGTGAATCGTAATTGTGACACTGTACGCCGTCTTGCTCCTCACGTGACACACTCACAACCGCCCCATCTGGTCCGTTCAATTCGCCGTATGGGAACGCTCATATCATCTTCTGGGCCCCAGTAGGTCTAGCAAATGCCCATTGGCTCATCGTTGGCATTGCCGGCATCACCGCTCCATGGGGACGTGGTTTAAGTGGGAAGAGCGACTGAGTCGGTGTTCGAATGGTTCTGGATCGAGCCCTTTGTCCAAGCCCGCGTGGCATTCCTTGAACGTCTGAATTTCGGTGGCGAGTAGTCTAAGCTATGACCAATCGTGATCATCGGTGCATTTTGTTTGGCGATGACGATGACGAGCTGAGACAGTTGTTGATACCTTATTCCATTTCCCGCTCTGTCACGCAGATCGAATCATCAAGTTTATCGACGTCCACACTATCAAGTCTACGGATTTTTTTATCGTGGTCGGCATCATGATTTGGTCTTGAAAAGACAACCACAGAGCTCGATTCCTCGTAACATCAGTAACTGTGATTCCACCGGATATGTATGTCTACTCTCATGCACATTTCGCGCGTGACCACCAATCGATAGTGCGTGGTTCGCCTTGTCACGTCACATTCTGAGCGTACCTGACAAGCATCACTCTTGACTGTGCAGGTCACTGACGACGCATGTCGCCTACGGTAATCCGCTTACTCCTTGACGCACCAACGTCTCTTTCGACGACATCATGAAGAGCTCTGTCTGTGAGAAACTGATGCATAGCTGGTTGCTTGAGGTCGAAAGTGCGTTGTCGCGACGAGCTAGCAGAAATAATGAACAGTTCGGTCGTTTGTTTGGAACGTGAATCAAGGCGTACCGTGTACAGCATCCAGTGATGGATAGGGAGATCGGGGAAAGAACAAGGTTGTATCGGTTTCACGTCTGTGAGTTTCAACTGCACTAAATTCCAGGCAGAACTGACACTTAAGGGCAGCTTTGTCATGGGTGACGACCATTCAACATCCAAACAACATGCCGAGTTCGTTTAAAAGAGACAGGCAATACATGATCGTTGTGCGCGCACTCATCTCCCTTGCTATGAGGAGCGTGACGTGTATGCGGACAGAGAGTCAGAGGATCGCCATGGCATTTTTAGGCACGAACTCCCAGAGGAGAGTAAAAGTCATGCATGGGCAGGAACATTCTTTAGAACCGAACTATTATACCATCACATAACATCGCTCTCCTAGCTCTTTGATCCCCTGCATCCTCCTACCCTTCAGTGCTCAGTGCCAGCCAATAAAAGACCAACGTCTACTGGTCAGCAGGACGGGCGACGCCTGTGCCGACGACGGCTTGATATGATCAGTATTACAATGCGACTATATAGGCTCTTGCGTCACATGAGTTCAGGATCATGAACATTGTAGGGGGTTAAAATGCCTACATCGTCCGCATCCAACAGCCCAGCATCGCTTGCGCTTTGCTTCGTTTGACAAGTAGACTGCCAGGATTGGACGGATCCAGGGACAATCCAGCCGAATACT
This sequence comes from Porphyrellus cyaneotinctus, assembly GCA_038091315.1. NCBI lineage: Eukaryota > Fungi > Basidiomycota > Agaricomycetes > Boletales > Boletaceae > Porphyrellus > Porphyrellus cyaneotinctus. Next base: position 8,847 of record JBBPOF010000748.1, on the reverse strand, counting down.
GTACAATAGCTTCTTCTGCATTGCCGGACTGCACTCCTGCATCCCCGAGATCCTCCAATCGCTTGATGAATTCTTGAAGATGTCGTCGAATCGCGAGATCAAGTTTTTCAAAGTCCCATCCGAAGATCTGCAGAAAAAAGTCGGTGGGCCCGCTGGAAAATTCGATGAGAATATCTTACGAGTGAGATCAATACCAGGTGAGGACTGGATTGAAAGGGGATGGCATTCCGTGCACGGCCGAGTAGCTTGATTGCTCCTTCGTGATCCCCTTTGCTCGACATCATGCCTCCGAGTCGGAGAAACATATGACCCTGTGTGATTCCTTGTCAGTCTGATGCCCATCCGTAACCAATCGGTACGCACTCGGACAGCGACGAATGTCGATGAGTCGTCTACAGTATCAATTGAATTGTCTACACGTGAAATAGCATCGTTTCGTTTTCCACACTCAAACAGCACTGTTGCCTGAGTGAACCGACGATTAGAACACCCAGCGACTCGAATGACGGGTACATACCTTGATCAACAAGAGAAATTTATTCTCAGTTGGAAGACCATCACCGAACACGAGATCGAATACACGGACGGCGCTCCCCAACTCCAACTAGGGCAGTTGTGTGTGCGATATAACCAACGATGGATCGTTGAACCTTGGTAGACTTGGAGGTAGCGGTCAAAAGGACATAGAACGACTGGTGGATGGAATTTACCTCGATGGCAGAGTCGATGGCAGAGTCGCGCTGTCCCAAACGGGTGCGAACAAGAGAGCGTTGAGTGAGGCCATGGACGGGATCTGGGGCATGCGAGACACCGTTCAAAAGAAGCAACAAACAGGCGACAACCGTCAGCTGACCAGGCGAGCGTCGAGGGTGTACTATTATCGGTGATGTTCAACTGTAGTTCAAGTTGGCCACCGGCGCTGTTGTAGATGCGGATCCAGTCAATCCAGCTTCCCGATGTTGCCAGTGGCCGCGGCAAAAGTTGCAATGAGAACCGCACTGCCACTACACAAGCATTGTCGGCCCAGAGTTCGAGTTGCTTTTCGCCAGTCGTCAAGCTCCAGATACATGCGGTGTTGTCAGACGAGTCCGTCGTCAATTTCGTCGAGTCGCACGAAATGTCTCGTGACCACCACGTTCTTGTGGCCTTTGAGATCGAGGACCTCTTCGCTCGTCTGCGGATCCCCCCCCGCGTTCGGCCGCCAGCCCTCAGCCGCCAGCCCACACACCAACCACAACGGATCGTGTCAGATGGGGTGAGCAACAGGCGAAGGCAGAGCTCCGTGAGCGGCGGCACGCGTGTGAGCGCATACGTGGCGGGGGAGAGCACCGGTTTGGTGGAGCGCGACAGGACTTCTTGGCGCAAGGAATGAATGCGTGCCATGGAACGACGCGGACCGAGCTGCTGGGGGCGTGACGCGTTGCTGGCGGGCTCTGGGGAGGAACGGATTTGGATGGACCAAGAGTTTATCAATCTTCATATCTCGCATTTGCCAGGGTAAAAACTTGAGTCTGTTGCTGGAAATGTTGAGCTCGTGGAGGTTCGTCAAGCGACAGATATCGGGGGGTATGAACGTGAGCCTGTTACCCCCTTCAGAGGCAGATCAGATGAAGCGCGGTCAACATCGCAGAGAAATTGTCGACATACGAAGACTGGGCGCGGTGAGGTATTTCACTGAAAAGAGTTCACGAGGGAGTGAGGAAATCGCGTCACTCACGAGATAGAGCTTAAGAACGTACCGTTCTTTCCCAGAACCCTTGATCGACTGCGTTCGTTCGAAAGAACGGCCACGGAGAGACTGGATGACAGGTTCGGTGGTGTTGATACGCGCTAGCATGCGCCCTGAAAGAGGCTCTGCTCCGACGACTCGGGAGTGTTGAAAAACCCAGAGATCGCCGATAGACGGGGGTGTAGACTTGAGTTGTTGATTGCTGGCTCAGGAATGATCAATAAGCGGGACACGAGAGGGATACGGTGGTACCTCAGATCGATCTGACCGATGCCCGTGTCGAAGAACGGCTCTCGAAGCGCATCGTCCCAGATGCGTTCCTCGCGACCAATGTACTTCGACGCGCGATGTGATGACGGGCTCGCGTTGGGGGCCTTTGTCCACGTAGTCGTCTTCTTGCAGGGAGTGTGAGCCGGGGGCGACATGGTTCAGACAGACGGAGCGAGTAAACGTACCAGGAGGCTGAGATTAGGCTGTGGCAGGAATCTATTTTCGCACGCGGCTGTCAGCCCAAACCTGGCTAGCTCCCTAGCATCACCGCAGCCTCTCAGCTGGACCACCGCTGCGGACACAGGCGCCCCAAGCACCCTATTGAATACGACTGCAGTTTGCAGGTGGCAGAGGGCTCCAGCGCGGGCTCCTGCTGGACGCGGCCGTTAGCAGTAGAGTGTACCGCCGGGGCTCTTCCGCCTCTGCTCACGTTGGTGGCTCTGGGGTGCTGACTCAGGCTCTTTGCGCCCCACTGCCTCCGAAAACTGCCAAGGTGCACCCTGCCACTGCTCCACCACCGCCGCACCTCCCGCTAGCAAGACTGCTCACCTTCCACACCGCTGGGGTTAGCCTGGTGTCCACGACCACACACCACCTGCCTACTGCTGCAACGCTACTGACCCTGCCCATTTCCAGTCCCGCTGTGCCAGAGTCAGCTGCCCTGCTAGTGATACACAGGTGCGCTATCCTTGCTGGCACCCTCGCCCCTCTTACGTCTGCAGCTGCAGTACTGACGCCAACCTACCCCTGCGCTGCCCCCCCCCCTGTGCTGTGCTTTCACCCGACCAGATTCGCAGCACCAGCGCCTGCCTGCCTCCACTCCTGCTGCTATCCACCACCTGGCCGATATCGACAGCCCTTCAGCATATGGTTGGTGGCGGTACCTGTGGTGACCTGGAGCCTGAGGCTGTTGACGTTTTGGTGGTTGCCACAAGTCTCAGTGACCTTTTGAAGGGCTACGAGGACGACCAACCTGAAGGCCGTGGTGAAGCAGCCAGACCTCCTGCACTCGAGCACCCAGCAGAGCTGCTTGTATTTGCTCAGAGCATCACAGCAGGTCTGCCACCAGTTGCTGCTAGCCACGCTGGTGACTGTGCCACCTCCCTCAAGACCTTGCAGGGTGAGGTTGTGGGGCTCAAAACCCAGACACGCACCCCATCTCCTACCTCTAGTCCACCTAAAAAAAAGTGAGCTGATCTAACTCAGCTGTTAGTTCACTCACCTTCCCCCCCTTTTTTTTAAACCCAAATAGACTCAAGAGCCAGGCAGTAGCTCCTGAAGGGAGAGGCCTCTGTGAGCCCCGCCCTGTGTCTTTAACTTCTACCACCTCAGTCGCTGGGGAAGAGGGGTCCATAGAACCTACCACCCAAAGGCAAAGCAAAAACCGCAGAAGGGGCTTGAGGAAGCAAAAGCACAGGACTGCTGCTGCAGCATCTGCACCTGGTATCCCTACTACTCCTGCTCCTGCCCTCACTGATTTGACCGCCACTACCACCACCGCTGCCACCACTGCTCGCCAGAGACGTGACGCACTCAGAGCCAAGGATCCCAGGGTGGCCGTCCAAAGGACACGTCGCTTGCTTGAGCGCTGTCTAAAGAGTGGAAGGTTTTTGACCCTTCCTGACTTTGATATACACGGTGCAGCAGTCACTCGCGCTGGGTGGACAGGCCAGACGATGATGAAACCAGCAGACCAAAAGGCTATGAGGGAGCTGTTCCAGTCTGGTGAGGTATGGGACATTCTTGGAAAATTTCATAGGGTTCCATATGAGCAGTGAGTTTATTTTCTTATAGAGATCTATTCTCTCACCCCGCCTGCAGCAAAAAACCTGTTTTGATATTTGATCAGAGCCACCATCTTCTTGCTGTTCGTGCTCACCAGGCCCCATGGATTGTAAGTGAGATGCCTAACCTCAGCAAGCTTCTGGAGGAACTTGTGGGTGATCTTCCTAAGGGGAGGGACTGGGAAAAATATGCAAACAACCCAAGAGGAAACCACGTTCCTTTTCTACTAGGCTGGCACCGCCCGTACTCTAAGGCATGCTGTTTACAGACCAGGTGTTTAAGTGCTCAGCTGTTTTTGGTAGAACCCTGTTTTACCAGCGCAACACACAACCAATATGAAGAGGACAGAAGCTTTTATCAACTCTTCTCTTATTCAACACCTCACGTAAGTATTCACTGGTTGCACCATAGGAACTGCTCTAACACTGTTTTAGTGCTTTTGTATGCAAATTGGTAGAGCTGTACTTTCCTCAGTGTGCTGCTAGGTTTGAAGCAGCTGCCAAGTTTTGGGCTTTACGTGGCTACCCTTGCCATTTTGGTTTTTTCTTTAATTTTTGTCCAAACATTCCACTTAATCGTGGATCTGGTCGAGTGCACACTGTTCCTCATGCAGACAGAAAGAACATTGCAGGTGGTGTCTGTGTTCTAATGGCATACCATGCCAAAAGTATGTGTTTTCATATCTGCTACAGAATTTTACACATGCTCTTTCTTAGAATCCTTTAACTCCAACTTGAAAGCATGGCTTGTCATTTGGGAGCTTGGAGTTATTCTCGAGCTTCCAGTTGGTGTAATCATGCTGTACCCATCTGCTCTCTTCTACCATTTCAACATAGATATCTCAGGTAAGAAGTTTGTTCTATTAAATGACTAGTTTGTAGGCTTATAACTTCTAGATCTGGATGTTGTTGCAACCCATGGAGCTCGCCCAGACCTTACTCAGAGAGGTCAGTACCCTGCATGGGATTGCCAATCAGAGGGAAGAGGCAGCCTGGTATGGTTTAATCAGGCTAGCATGGTGCAATCAGCAGAGCTTGGATACAATACTGTGGAGGAGGCCCGCAAAGCAGGAGTTGGTACCTCTACAGACTTCTCTGCTGATGCTGACAAGTACTTCTCACCTGCTTCTCTACTCAATCAGCAGGTTGAATAGAGTACTTGGTTTTAATGTCACTCTTCCAGTCATATATGGCGAGCGAAATCAGGCGGTAGGTCGCTTGTTAGAGCATATCCTAACTCGCTCGGACGACGCCATGCTTCTCCGGGTTCTTGGTGACAAGGTCCGGGTCTTAGTCTTCTCAGACAACTTCTCATTGATTCCGGAGGGTTGATCGTCGATAAGGTATAGTCGTCCTGTTGCTTGGCCTCTTGGAGCAATTAGATTATCCGAACAAGAAGCCATACAGCCTGACAAGCTGAGTCGCGCGATCGGGTCGCAGTGGATATCGTATCCCATCTCAACGCGTTTCATCCCTCCTCACCATTAGCAAGGAAGGCGACTGATGCACTAATATGTAGCCAATTTACTTTCGTTCATGATCGATTGATCCAGTACCAGACTTTATCACGCTCATTGAGTGCCTTTCCCCTCCGATATGCGAATACTGAAAACACCTCACTCAACGTCTGATCCAGCCCCGCGCCCCCTTCCACAACACACTAGGTCGATCCAGCTTGGATGGGCTCGGAAGGATGCTCGTTTCAGAGGCCTACACTACTATTGCTCCCCAAATGCGAAGTCACTACCAGATGCAAAATTGCATCCACAGCTCGTAATTCTATGTCGTTTTGGCCACGTTCAGCATCCGCAGTAACTTGAACTTGATGCGGAATTTGTCACGGCATAACAGTCGCATTTCGTACAGATTTTGACCCATCGGGTTCCATTCTGCCAGCCTCAAGACATCTGTTCTCCCTGCTGTCGTTGTATATGCTCGAGGGCAAGAGTCCAAGGCACAACATTCTCCGAATACTTGACATTGAGCGGTGACTTTTGACATAATTTCACAGATCAATGGTGTTCTCTCCAAGTGTCCATCCCGGGTAATATTTTTTTCTGTCGAGTGGTTCGCAGGAGAGCCTCGGCGGTACTGAAGTTCATCTAGTGGGTAGTGTGGCGACGGAGTGTTTCCTTCTTGCTCGTCAGCCTATAGATCAACCGCACAAAAGCCTGTGGAAAATAACGACAGTCAGTCCAATAACAGCATCTCGGAAGGCGGCCCTCTCACTTCAAAGCACTCGCTACCGAGGCCAAAGGTTCAAAAACCAAACGTAACATGGCCGCTCTCTCGTGACTTGCAGGTTCATCGCGTTGGGTTGCACGGTGTAAGACACTTAGAGAATTATGACGGCCCTGTAGCTCCTAGATGTCGTGCCTACGCAAACTCGAGTAACGGACATCAATTGACAATACCCGGGCCCTGCACATATTGTGAACAAAGCCAAAACTTTGGAACCTCTAGACATCACAGTGTCGACATACCGCCAGACATGACTTCTGTAATGACCGTGAAGTGGTTCCAGCATCATTTCCCAGCTCTGAATTGCTTGTCAATCTGAGGCATGATGGGTCCTGCATGCGGTGCGGGCGAGGAAGATGTTTATCCTGGCAGGGTACAAGAGATGAATTGTTTCTCGTCCTTCAGAAGGGCGATAGTATTTCTTGAACAAGGGGACGATATAATGGACATGGCCTTCTGAACAATGAATAGGCGATGGAGTGATCACGCCACAGAGCTATGTCACACAACATAAATTAGGCCACCAAAGAAAGAGTACAAGATCAAAATCACGCTATACCATCAAACGTCGGGTAGAGTCCATCCAACTCCATCTACTGTATGTCGATCATACGAATGCCCCCAATCAACTCCTGCAATGACGGCTCCTCGTGAACGCAAGCCATGACCAAGCAATCCGCCGCAACACGTCTATAGCGCGAACACGAGACCGGCTCAAGCAACAGAGCACCAAACGGCTGTCGTAGACGCACGATGAGCCGCAGTGCACATGTCGCATCATCGAGCCCTGCAGCACGGTGTGAGAATTCTTGATCGAGGAGGGGACTGATCCAGGGATGCATCAGGAGGAGATTCTTCATTCCTGATAGATTGTCGGCCGTCTTGATCTCTACCTCGCCGAATGAGGATGTTGTCGCACGGTAAACGCAGAAGTCAGCATCCGAATCTGATTCCGAGGTATCCAGCTCAGTGATCGAGAACACGATACCAGGAAGGCCGAGTCGGCTCGCAGTAAAGGATGGCGAAGGCAACTTGTGGAGCTGGTCATACAGCAGCTTGGCCACGGAGAGGTCGGAGAGGGATGATTGTAATGCTGCGACGAGACGATCCATCATGTTTACCTCGATGGGCTGGGGAATGTAAGATGGAATCAGTTGGTCATAGACCGCGAGATTGGGAGGTAGACAGTTGTTGTAGCTACCCGCCCGTCCGCTCCAAGCAAGGATCGTGACATCCCCCGACCCTGCAAGAATGTGCTCCAGGAGTCGACCGACCGCACGATTGCCCTCCCCGTAGATCACTGGAATGGCCGCATTGAAGATCCCAAGAAGCGAGTATGCAATATCCTCCACCAGCGTCGTATGCCGAGCCGAAGCCAAGTATAGCTTCTCCCGCACCCTATCAAGGCCGGGTCGAAGCACCGCCAACTCCTCTGTAAAAGCGCCAGCAGCCCGTTGCATCTCCCCAATTATGGCAGGTGACTCCTTGTGGTTGAACATCTCCAAGCTGAGGTATGGCTTCCAGTCCTCAGTGTAGAACTGGACAGTCTCGGCAGCGACATATTCCTGGTATGTCCATGCACGAGCATTCCATATACTTCTCCAGAGGTCACCAGGCTGCTGAGAGTGTGACCAAACCCTGCGCAAGTAGACGATGGTGAGCGACGAGCCACGATACCACATAAACATAGTGACCAGTGATTCTTGTAACACGACGTTATCCTTCTTGTCTATGCAACAAGTGTCCGACCACACCCAGTGGAATCCAAAACCTTCAATTAGCCTGCTGAATGTCTGCAGCTTGATATTTGGCGAGGATCGGTCTAGGTCATACACAGAGATGTTTTCGACCTGTTGGAAAAGCGGTTCGCCATATTCCCACCGGTGGGAGAACATGACGTATTGGTAGAACGTCTTGACAGCTGTCCGTATGCGTGGGCGGTCGATCTCCATGATCATTGAAGATCGAAGATCATCATAAATTGGGAGTTCCTCGAGTGCTACCGCTTGCTGTGCTTTGTCATAGAGACGACCAGTCGTGGTGTTGATGAGGATACGCGGCATGTTCCGAATTGTTTTGTCGATCACCTTTCGAATTGCGGATGTTGCAGACGTCACGTCGACATACTGTTGACCAAGTTCTGCGACAAGTATAAAAATCAATGTGTTTGCTACGTGACACTGACAAAATGACTTACCGCGGATGCGAAGATCAGGTGAGCGGTCGATCTTGGAGTGCATTGTCTCGAATGCCCCAAATGCTTCTCTATAGCATTTCATACCATGTAATGCTGCGTGCTTCCTTTCGTACCCTTTGTAGGATGTTGGATCGAGTTCAATGAGCTGAACATAGATCACTTATGCAGGTTCAATTATACGGCAGGAATAAATCCATACCTTGTCAGCGTCAATCAACGCGTCCTCCCACGAGGCCATGGCTGCTCGGGCCTTGCTACGCTTGAAGAGAATGTGGCTGATATTAGTTGTATCGAGAGTCAATGCGTCGGAGTAATGTTTGATAGCCTGGTCGTGATCTTGAGAGTCCATCGCGGTGTCACCCAGCTTTTCGAGCTTCTTGACGGAGTGACCTCGAAAGTCTGTTGACGATGTTAGGACGAGTCCTAACTACATTGGCATTGGAGGGACTCGCCGTTTTCCCATGCTCGCTCCTCGGGGATAGTCTTGTCATTCCGCAGTATCGATCTACGTCATCGGGGCAATGACCCGCACATGATCTATCCTGCGATGGTCCGTCCAGGGCGACTCGATAAGCTCTTGTATGTCTACTCGCCGATGGCCCCGGAGCGCGTCGAGGTTTTGAGGA